>JBBPRR010000707.1:0-17756 GCA_038093115.1 Hortiboletus flavorubellus | reverse complement strand
TAAACTACTATATAAGGAGCGCGATTCAGCCCCATTTGGAAGGTTCCCTCTTTTAGGAAAAAGGTTCCTACTTGAGTAAATCTCAACCAACGAGTGCTCACAAGTGCACCCCTCTACAAACAAACAGAGAGGCTGTGTAGAGAAGTTTCCCACGCTATAAATAGAACTACTTAGACCCAAGTTAGGAGTATACTGCATCCCTTAGGATAGGGACAGTTAGGACACCTTTAGGGAGAAAACCCCAGAGTGGGCAACTAAAGGGAATAGATCCCCAGCTAGTAGGGAGACCTAATAGTTCATTAGTACCTTGGGAAAGGGGTCGAGCAGAGCATTTGAAGTTGATTGCCAACACCTTAGTGCATAATAGAATCAATTTAGGAAAGACTGTTCTGTGTGACTAAGAGACGTGTGTGAATCAGTAGTGAGAGTAAAGCGTGTTTACGCTGTCTACCCAATTAAGTATTCCTCATCAACAGGAGCTAATTGGAAGGCATTGAGAGCGCATTTTAGGGAAGTAACCCTAGTCGCTACAGAGTATCCTCCTAGCAACCCAAGAGTTGTCTAGACTATTTCCCAACTAACTTTAGTACACTTCGTACACCACTCCAACAGAAACCCAGACCCTCAACGTGTTACTGAATTCCCAATCACCCTCAATCTCATTGACAATTGACGAATAAATCACGTGCCTGATAGTCAACCCCTTTCTACGAGCTTGTTACTTGTTTCTAGTACCAACTTGACCAGGGAAGAGTTTCCTCTTCACCTCGCTAAAGGTTTACTATCCATGGAGATAAGATTGGTTGTCTGGTAAGCATTTCTTAGCGTTTCTACTGATCTTATCTAGAAAGAAGACAGCGTTTGACATGGTCATGGTGTGGTCTGACCTGCCGGTAGGCTGAGGTCCTCCCATACCTGTCTGGGCATGGAAACTATCTCAGAGCCTGAGTCAAGGACTCCAAGAATAGTCTGGCCAGTACTGACAACCTTAGCTTCGAGCACCCGAAGTGATACCAAATGGTGGGTGACAATCTGTCCATCGTCGCTATGGAGGATGCTCTCACCGAACACATGTTCTACTGCACTGGAGTCACATCTGGTGAGCTCATTAACCTGGATTGTGCTAGCAGAAACTAGTATACACTTAGCCGTTGACAGGTCCTTAAGCTGTTGACAGATGTCTGGCATGACTGCTATGAGTTCCCGGACTAGTACTGGTACTGTGGTTGCAAGAACCCAGTCCAGGAGACACTTTGGGGCAGTGTCGTCTTCAAGGGAGAATGAGTACTTGAATTGGCCTGTTGGGGCAAGGGAGGATGATGGATTAGTAACGTCAATGCAGGGGGGATAATACTAGAGGATGATGATGGGGTTGGTGTCAAGGGTTGAGGCACCAAAGACATTGAGAGGCCTGGAGTCCAGGAACGCAAGGCCTCAAGTGCCAGGGAGACGAGTTCTTTTGAGACAGAGGCAGCCCAGAGACTGGGGCAGCTGGTCTTCCAAGGGGGCATCTCCACTCTGTCAAAGTGAACACACTTCCCCTTATTCTTATTGTCCAACTGGAAATTTGCCCAGGCATTGGCAAGAAACTCCTGGAAGTTGGGGTCAGAAAATGCAGGATCTGAGGCATTGTCCCAGTCTTTGGAAAGTGAAGTAAAAAATACTCATGATTCAATGTCCAGTATGACATTGGCAGACTCATCAGTGACTGAGAAGATACTGGCAGTGACAACAGAGGAGGTGGAGGCAGATCCAGGGGGTAGTAGGCAATCCAGGCACTCATGAAGACAGCAAGTACCGGGTACATGCGGGATATACTTTCCATCAGGCATGTACAACTGACCGTTGGTGCCATGACTAGCTTTGCCTGACTGAATATAGCCATTTACTAGAGGACAGCTACCCATGAAATGGGCTGGGTCTGCACAGAACGCACAGCTCTTCAGGGCTGTGTGCTACATACTTACCTGCTCCTGCTTGATAGCCGGAGCAGTGGTCAGTGCCACGGGGGTGGATATACCAGTGTAAGGAACTCAAGTTCCTTGTGGTCGTATCCTATCATTCCACCAACTTTCACATCACTCCTAATCATATTCCGATGAATCCTAGTCCAACCCAATCCAATCCTAGTCCAACCCAATCCAATCCGATGCAACCCAACATTATCTGTCCGTTTTCGGATTTCTGCACGTGCAAGATCTATCTGGATCTTTGTTTTTCATTCGGATTAATTTCTTTTGGTTTCATTGAGCTTTCGTATCACTTTGACATACGCCTAGACCCTTTCGTTGTATTCCACATGGTTTTTGTTTACCTGTGAAGGAACAATGTTCTTTTTCTTTTGCTTTGATGTACTTGGTTACTGATTGATATTTCCCTTATTAGGAAGAGTCTTGGATGTTCCCTTGACTATAAAACCCCTGTAGTGCGATGGATAATATATCTTTGGCCCGTGTGCACTGATCACCCATTTCCTTGCTGCGAAGCCATGCCTTTGCAAACCTTGTCACTTTTCCGCTCATATCCGATCCTCATCCTTGACTGGATCTCTCTTATCTCATCACCATCTCATCAAATCTGCTCCGGGTTTTTGGATTCCATCATCGAATGTATATTCCTACTTCCTTCTATCTCTACCTCACTTTCCAGATCTTTTTCTCATCATTTTTCTGGATCGGATTCGTCTGAGTTTACCCCCTATCTTTTCAGATTCCTTTCCGGGTAGTGTAGTCAGGTCCTTCGCCCCCACCAACCTTTTTAGGGTCACTGGGATGAACCTATTTGTACCCTTCTTTCTTATTTTCTAGTATCCCTCTTGCTATTGCAGTCCAGACAGGACTAGTGTTTTATACCAGTGCTGGGGGTGCCGCTGCCCAGGCAGGATAGTAAGACTGAGCTGGAGGCAAGGCAGCAGTGGTGGCGAGGAGGTTGAGTACAAATCCAGTGAGGAAGAACTGTGTTGCCTTGAGTGTGTCAGCAATTGGATAAGGGTCGGAAGGGTGATGGGCAGTCTTTGTGATGAGGAGGTGCTGGTGGACTTGGTTCTCGGGATTAGTGAGCAGGCCAGTCAGAAACAGCATGTCTCGGTTTAAGTCCAAGAGCTTGTGACTGTTAATGAGAATCTTGGTGATCTTCATGACCTTGCATTGGTACTTGCCTAGGTCTTTCATAAACCTCATCAGCTTAGTCTGGTATTCCTGGACAAGGTATTGGATGTTAGTGCAGCAATACTGGTTAGCTCCTTCACAACCAGGATATAATTTTTTGACAGAAATGACAAAGGCATCCCAGTCAGCCAGAACGGTGGTGGCTTCAGTGAGAAGCTCCCATCTTTTGGCTTCTTTGAGATTGGCATACCTTATAGCAGCACGAATTTTGGTGGCCTCAGTGATGATTGCAGTGGTTCCGAGGATGTCTACGTTTTTGAAGAAGTACAGCAGCAGGACCAGTGTCTTTCCATCAAACTTCAGGGTATTCTGGGTTCCACAGAGTGGCATCTGGGGGATTTGGGCCATTGGTGGAGGAACAGCTGGTAGGAGTTGGCGAAGGGGGGACTGAGGTAATGTTGGAACAGTGAGTGATGACGGGGATAAAAGTTTAGAATGGGAAGTAGCGAGGACCGGTGAGGGCAAAGGGACTGGAGACCGATGATGTTTCTGGTGAGAAGGTGCAGAGTAGTCGAGAAGGTATGAGAGAGATGGGGAAGAGGATGATGATGAAGACAAAGTACTTGTTGTGAGAGGTGATAGAGGAGAAGAAAATTGGGAGGTGAGGTGCGATTCTGTGGACTGTCACGATGGGGTTGAGTAGATATACGCTCCCGGTATGAGGTGACTTAGGTGGCACCTGGTATGAGGTCACTTAGATGACATCCGTCAAGTAAATTTTCTGGATCCAGGCTAGGGGAAGTGGTACTGCCAGAGTTGGTGCCTAATTCTGCCAAAGGTGGTATGTCAGGTGATGGGAAAGTAGAGGGGGGGAATTGAAAGATGCCGGGCCAGTCGGAATCACTGGTGGCTGAGGTGGCTGAAGGGTCAAGGTCACCATCTAACAATGGACTAAAGGCAAATCCTGATACGTTAGGGAGATTGGCACGGTTGTGATGGGCATCTTGAGGGGGAACCAGTTGGAGTAAAAGCAAGTCTTCTCTGTCGATCTACAAATTTCTAAAGTGCTTGAGTAAATTTTTGAGCTCTTGGTGTTGGACAGTCGGCCATAGACTTCTTCTAGAACCCATTTGTAAGTCCCTCATGGTGGGCTCCAGTTGTAAAGATATTAAGGGGCCTGAAGGAGACTAGGAGGTGGAAACCACTAGTCCCAGGCCAGAAAAGGGGGTAGAGGAGCAAGTATGTCCGCCCTAAAAGGAACTCTGTAAAGTGGATAAGTAAAAGATAAAAGTCAGGGGACTTACTCAACTAGTTCAATGCTAGTCCGGAAGATGTCCGAGGGAAATGTGGGAAGTCTGGAAGTCTGGAGAGAGGTAGAAGATGATGGGAAAATGTTGAGATTGTGGTGAGCATTGATGGTGGGCGGTGACAGTGACGGTACGGTGGTGACAAGAGGTTCAAGCAGTTCGTGAATCCAACCAAAAGTATTTTCTAACTCTAAGGTACATGGCTTTATAGTCTGGGCATACCCAGGACTCACACTACGACCAATAAAGTACCATATGTCAAGGAAAAGGAAAATGAAACAAAAAGGCATAAAACAGATCAAAACTCTAAATGGTAGAAGTTAAATTTAAAAAGGAGAGCTGTCAGGCCCGAAAGGCCTGATTGGCCTTTGACAGTACGAAGGACATATGTAAGAGATCAGAATAAAAGGGGAAGTTGATAAGATAAGATTGAAAGGAACAAACCAGTGTAATGAACTCATATGTGAAAGTCTGTGTTGACCACGTTAGACCAGGGTGTTTGGACTAATAGTCTGTGCACCGGTCTTCGGCGGAAGTGTCTGGCCTAGGTAAGGAAGGTCCGGGAAGTAATATCAAAGCAACAGAGAGACAATAGAATGTGTCTGAGAAGGGGAATATGACTATAGAGACGCACCAGTCTCTACAACGGATTAATTGGAGAGTGAGGTGTTACTGGATGAATACTGGGGTGAAACAGAGAGCTCCGGCTGAAGCCTGGGATGGAATGGATATGAATGGATAAGGTGCAATGGGATTGTCTGGGCTTTTGTTACACTAGTCATCTTGGACTGCATTGCCTGCATCTTCCTCATACTCGACATCTTCCTCAGCATTGTGGTCATCTAGCTCCTTGTCATCCAATCTGGTTAGTTTTGTGACTGGGATGGCAATTTTTACCCTTGGAAAGTATGGCAGCAACTGAAAGGCGGTATACCTGAGCCTTGAGATTGACCTGTCTAACTCCACCAGCAGGTACGAATCCCTGATAGTCCTTTAAAGAACCACCATTGGACCCAGGTATCTCGGCTGCCTCTTCCAGTTCAACTCCTTCTTAACCCAAGTATTCCGGACCAAGATGAGACTTCCTGGCTGGAAGTCATGGTCTCGGATCCAGTTCTTGAACTGCGTCTCAAAGTGTTTGATGGATGCAAACCGCAACAGGACTACTCTTTCCTGGATAGTATCTATATTTTCCACCTGTTTTTGAAGTTGGTGGGCACACCAAGAGATTAGATTGGATCTGGATGTATGGTCAGTGTCCAGAGTGGGAATGAGAAAGGTTGCCTCTGCTAGATCAAATGGGAATAAAGGCTCAATATCATGCCTCATAAAGTACAGCGAAAGTCCAGTAGACTTTAGGATAGTTCTCTGTTCTGCCCAGAAAACAAAGTGAGCTGTGGATGCCCAGCAAGCCTCTCCCCCTGGGGTACCTTTGATGATGGCCTCCCAGACATCGAAGTAATGCTGTTCAACCACACTGTTCACCTGGGAGTTGTAGGGAGAGATCTGAATGTGACAGATGCCATACCAGTTGGCAAGTATATTGAGAGCCTGTATAAATGCAGGACCATTGTCAGTAACAAGCTCAGTGACAGCTCCCCATCGGCAGAGAATGTTCTCGAAAATGAAAGATGCAAGTGTGAATGTGTTCTCAAATCACAACATCTGTCACTCTGGACAAGTCGTAAGGGCACACCAGGCTTCGACAATGAAATGGTAACCACTGGATTGTGGCATCACCATAGTATCAATGTGTGCCTTGTGGAACAAACCTCCTACAACCGGCACGGTAGGTGGAATGTACAGTTTCTTCATCTGCCAGATCTGACACTCATGGCAAGTCTTGGTACACCATTTGACATCGTTGACCAACATGGGCCACCAAAAGCATAGCAGTAGGCAAGTGCGGATGGAGAACACCCCCTTATGACTGAGGTTATCATGGACCTCTTAGATGAGTCTATATCGACACCCAACCGGAACAACGAGCTGATGACATCTGTGTGGTTTCCGACAGTACAAGGACCTATCAAGCAGAAAGAAGTGGGTGGCAGCATTGACGAAGGAGGTGAACTCCATATCTGTTAGGTCAGAGGGGCAAACACAAGAAGCAAGAAATTCACAAATCTGGTCAACCCGGGCATCTTTAGCAACTGCCTTTGGTGAACACAGTAGCTCCAGGTTGACATCATCGGGCTTGGGTGGGGAGAAGTAAACGGAAACATATCGGGGAGGTGGTGTGCAGCTGAAGTACCTAGAAATGTTAGTTGACCTGCCGGAAAGAGATCTGTGGTTGTTGAGCAGGGAAATAGAAATAGAGTAAGCACTATCAAGCCAATCCTTGAAATCATCTGTCTTGGTGACCTGCACCAAAGGGTTTGGATGCAGATACTTAGTTATTGTATATATGATGCTAGACATTTGACCCGAGATTTGAGTTTTCACCTTATTCCCACGGTCCAAATGCTTAGCTAATTAAGGGGCATATAGACCATAGTGTCTAGTATATACGCCTATTTTCCCTTATTTGTTCATTCACAGGTTGCGGAGAAATAAAATGATTTCTCCCAACATACTTTTATTACTACCTATAAGTACATAGCTACTCATTTTCTTAATATCTTTTTCTACCCTTTAGTACTTAGCCAAGTGTCAGAGAAGCAAGTGGAGCATGTGATCTCAGTTGCGAATCACCTGACTCAGATCATGTGACTGTGCACAGCATGAGTCATAATGAGTCATATTGGGTCAAAGTGAGTCAAATGAGGACCAAGCAAAGCACTGCTCCTAGACTGGCAAAATGATCATGTGACCTGCACAGCATGAGTCATAATGAGTTATAATGAGTCATGATGAGTCAGCATGACTCATTGCCAAGCCAAAGGCTATTTTTAGTGATTGCTAATCATTTTCTGATAGGTTGAGTCAAAGTGAGTCAGTATGAGTCATATTTTGGCGCAGCCACCTCGGAACCGAAGGTAGCACAGCCACATGTAAACTACTATATAAGGAGTGCGATTCAGCCCCATTTGGCAAGTTCCCTCTTTTAGAAAAAAGGTTCCTATTCAATTGAACTCAATCAACGAGTGCTCCCAAGTGCACCCCTCTACAAACAAACAGAGAGGCTGTGTAGAGTAATTCCCACACTATAAATAGAACTACTTAGACCCAAGTTAGGAGTATACTGCATCCCTTAGGATAGGGACAGTTAGGACACCTTTAGGGAGAAAACCCTAGAGCGGGCAATTAAAGGGAATAGATCCCCAGCTAGTAGGGAGACCTAATAGTTCATTAGTACTCTGGGAAAGGGTTGAGTCAAGCATTTGAAGCTGATTGCCAACTCCTTAGTGCATAATAGAATCAGTTTAGGAATGACTATTCTGTGTGACTAAGAGATGTGTGTGAATCAGTAGCGAGAATGAAGTGTATTTACGCTATCTACTCAATTAAGCATTCCTAATCAACAGGAGCTAATTGAAAGTCATTGAGAGCGCATCTTAGAGAAGTAACTCTAGTTGCTATAGAGTATCCTTCTAGCAATCCGAGAGTTGTCTAGACTATTCCCCAACTAACTTTAGTACATTTCGTACACCACTCCAACAGAAATCCAGACCCTCAACGTGTCACTGAATCCCCAATCACCCTCAATCTCATTGACAATTGACGAACGAACCACGTGCCTGATAGTCAACCCCTTTGTACGAGATTGATACTTGTTTCTAGTACCAACTCGACCAGGAAAGAGTACTCTCTTCACCTCGCTTCAGGTTTACTATCCGTGGAGATAAGATTGGTTGTCTGGTAAGTGTTTTCTTAGCGTTTCTACTGATCTTATCTAGAAAGCAGACAACTAGAGCCCACCACAAGGGGTTTCAGTAACAAAGTTACATCACAACAAGTCCCATAGGGAGTTAATAACTTACCCTAAGTATACAACAAGACACTACAAATTATGGTAGGCATCCAAGAAGCAACACCTACTACATTACCCAGCCACAGAAGCCGAGATGCCCCTGACAAGTTTAAAGGGCACTATTCTAAAGTTAGATGCTTCTTGCAGCAATATGAGCAATTGCTCACCCAGTACAACATCACTACCAACCAAGAGAAATGCGAAGGGATCACCAACTACTGTAGCAGTCAAGTTGGACAACTGATTGAATCCCTCAATGAATATGAGAACGATGATTGAGATGGAATAAAGGCTAAGATCCTCCATCTCTACGATGCTGAGCGAGTAGACACTCGGTACAGAAAGAGTGACCTTAGGAAGCTCACTCAGAAATATGCCAAGAAGCGCTTGGATGTCACAATGAAAGGCCTACCAGCGCAAATTTACAGTAGTCGTGCAATGGCTAAAGGCCGCGAAAGTAATTCAAGATGAAGAATATCGCACCTACTTTTGAAAAGGAATCCCTAAGTACATGCGAGAGAAGGTGCAGATACATCTACTTGCCAGTAACGCTGGTGTGGATATGAGTAAGCCCTTCCAGATTGATGAAGTCAGTCGAGTCGTAAGCCAGCTACTACATTGATACAAGTTTGATGAGGATGGCACAGACTCTGACACAGAGAGCTGCTCTGAAGAGAGTAGCACTGACTCAGACTCAACTACAGACTCATCTGATGAAAGTTCAGATGATGAGTCTAGTGATGATGAGTGTCAAAAGAGAAAGAAAAAATCCTCAAAGAAACACAAGGACAAAGGATTGAAAAAGCAGCCTGAGCCTAAGAAAGAACCCAAGAAGTCATCAGATGATGTAGATTCACTCATAGATTGTATGAGTAAACTTAAGCTTGATGACCCTGCCTATGCAAGAGCTTACATCAAGGCCCTGAAGGTGGAGCCTTTAATAGCAGACATCCTGGAAAAACCTAGGTTAAAGTTTGTTACATTCAAGGATACCTCAAGTAGTATACAGAATAATAATACTACTACTAGGGAAGTACTACAAAGGTCTACTAATGGAAGGAATAGATCACTACCTAATACCCGCCCACCCTTTAAATGCTTCGGGTGTAATAGTCATGACCATCGCCTAAGCGATTGTCCCCGCATGCTAGAATTGATAGACCATGAAGAATTAGCATACGACCAGCGGGGTATGGTAAACTTACCGAGGGACCAAGGAGCACTCAATAGGCAAGCGGACGAATCAATAATCGAAAGCTATCATCGAATAATTGAGCAACGTGCACGGGATAATAAACGGGTGCAGACAAACCTTATCATGGTCGATTGTGACAGCTTGAAGCGCGGATTGTCGAATTATATTGTACCTGACATATCGATCAGTGACGAAGAAGATGAGGAAGACAACAAGAAATTATTTGTACCTTATCTGTTGATGGACGAGGATGACGAGGACGATATCGACAAAGTTCTGCAAAGTTACAGCATCGTGTGATCTTAGTACGAAGCTAAGACCGCCCAAAAAAAAATTATAAATGGAGTATATGTACCTCCCAAGAAATCAGGAGGAAATCAACGCCGAAACAAAGTGGTGATTAGAGACTCACCTGATACTCATGACGGCAATGCGAACGAAGCGTCACATTCATGGTCGAGTCACCGAAATGAAAGAAATGATCAATCTGAAAAGAAAGATCAATATCAGCACGAATGGCGAAAGAATAAAGAGAGTGACTTACCAAACACTCAGGATGATCCAAAAGCATCCTCGAGAGGCCAGGACGAAAGGGCAAAGTCGTTCGAGCAGAGGGACAACATCCAGAACACTTCCGCACCAGTCAAAGGCCTGGAAGTAAAGAACGATGTCAGCGACAAGCAATCGAAAATGGTTGACTTACCTCATCAAGCAATGACACCATCGACAGGAGCGTCGAAGGACGCTCAACGAGTGTACACTGATGTGCATGATGATGACGATGTAGAGATGGCCGACATCTCTGAGAGGAAGCGAGGAGGGAATGATGAAAAAGGAAGGAGCACGGAGTTTCCCGAAAGAGTTGACAGAAATAAATTTCGTGCGAGTGTATAGCCTTTCAAGGAACATTCCAGAAACGTGGCAGTGCGATGCATGGAGTTAGCCACTGCCACGAATCCTCGTGACGTGCTGACTAAGATACTCGGCACTAAGGTAGAACTGACTGCGGGAGAAATATTAGGTAACTCGGGGGAATTGACACAAGCATTGGCTGATCAAATTAAGTTTCGACAGGTGACATCAGCTAATGCTGTTTTACACGTGCACCATGTCAGAACGAGCCAGGACCATGGACCGTTACTGACAGTTCCTGTCTGTATAGCTAACAAAGTGTATAGCGCCATAGTTGACTCTGGTAGTGAAGTAAATATCATTACTAGGGAACTATGGGAGAAACTGCAAGTGCCGATGGATATCAATGCTAGTTTAACACTTCATGATACTAACGGAGGTAACGGTGAATTAAAAGGATTAATTGCCGATCTAGCTATACAGATAGGAGGACTAACTACTCATAGTAATTTTTGGGTATCTACTGATTGTCCCCTCGACATACTACTTGGCCGCCCTTGGCAGTGGCAGAACTTTATCTCCATTGACGAGAGATTAGATGGAACGTACCTAAGATTTAGCTACATTAACGGCAAAGATAATTGGACCTTAGAAATTCTTGTACAGCTGTCAGCTGCCAAGAATGAAAGCGTGCCACTCATAATAGGAGGGCACAGCTCCACTCGATCTTATTTAGGGAAGATAGTGGAGCCGGAGATCTGAAATGAGCCAAATATGGAAGTGCGCCCGGAGCATGAGGCGCAAGAAGATCACAGCCCGACAATGCAAAGAATATTTAATTGTGAGCCCCCAGAGGGAGAGAATCTCTGGGGCACGATGCTGAAACATTCCTATCACCTCTCAGACGCTTATCAGACTATTTTCCGACCCGAACCATCCCTCACGAGCTATGGGCAGCCCCCACCCAAGCTCAATAACGCTTGACTCAGGACGCTTGCCTTGCTTGTGCACGCCCCGATCAATAATTGCTTAGCCGACGTCATCATTTTGAACTCAGCGCAGTATACACTGTGACCTATGCCATACAATGTAGACAGCAATTACCAATTAGTCTACATACTTCCCACGGAATTACCCAAAGTGGACACGGAGCCCAATAAGCGTCGGGCAAGCCTACCAACTGTGGTGCTACCCAATGATGCCCGAAAAATCACATCCCCTGTCCCCTATGCGATGTTTACCCAATTAGGTCATTGTACTGCTCCCTTCCTCCCTGGCTACCAAGCACAGCTTGAGCACCTCCTTGAGCAGGAGAGCTGTGCGCTGCCTCCTTCCATCCCCACTCCTCCTCCCCAACACAACGATCCCCCTTCCCTCCTTTCCCTCCTCTGTACCAGTGGCCTGTGACACGAGCTCAGTCAAGCTCAGGAGGAAAAGACAATCGCCGAAAAAGATGCTGATGATCGGCCACGGAAGGTACCGGGTGAGAGGATATTGGACTTAGGACTAACAGATATCCCACTGACTACCTCCCCATTGATGGGAAGGTTTCTTCTCCTCGCCCTGTCCAAGGAGGATGGGCACCTTACACCGCGATCAGGATACATCGTCACCCCGAGTCCCTCTCCAAATTTTATTACAGATCATCAAATCGTCAAAGAAGATAGTCGATTGGAGACAGGTAGTACTACCTCTACCTCGTCGACATGGAGCTCCGACATCTCTCAGTACCCATTGCCACTCAGCAGAGATCTGGATTACCCCAGAAAACTCTTCTTCAGTCGATCTAACCCTCTCATGGAGGAGATATTCGATCCCAACCAGTTCCATACTCAAACGAACCAAAGGTTTGGAGTCCTTCCCTTTGGAGAAGGACATTTCGATGGGACTAATAGTTTCATGATGAATGGGAACTACGGCACTACCTATTTCCAGCCGCCATTCGAGTATAACCTGGACTACCACCCATCCCCACCCGAGGGGAAGATCACATTGCTGTATATCGATGTGGCAATGTTTCATACAACAACATTTTACTTGTCGTTAAGAAGATATTTGGAGAAAGCCTGCGACTGGGATGGAGTGCCGAGAAGTGAGTAGTTAATGCGTCATCCCCCAACAGTGTATTTCGGCCGCACCCCATCCTACGAGCTCCACATGCTCCAGCTCCAAATTGACCGTCGCCACCATCTCAAAGATATGCGCCGTTTTCACGCAGACGCTTACAGCGTCTTACACTCTATCCTTGCAGTACTAACGCTCCCACAGGCATTTGATTGCCTGCAAGAGACCGCCACTGTCATCTTTATTGACGATACTACCATTGTCCCAGCCTCGGTTCACCGAGGTGAATGCTTCCAGCAACGAGCACCTTCTGCTAACCCACTCTTCACTCTCCAAGAGATCAGGTTTCTTCGATCAGCCAGCGGAACACTCCGCTTCATGGGTGAGGTTGAGTTATTTGATCTTATTGATCAGATTCTACAGATTCCTCTCCTGGATGAGGACCTTATCACCCAGCTCCTCCACGATTTCCACCTTGACAACCCCAACTCACTCGCCGGTCACCACGCTACCGAAGCGCAGTCACTCTATCGCGACGCTCGCCAACTCCATGCCAAACAAGAAGACTTCTATTGGCAAGATGGCACCTCGGATCGTCGCGCCACTGTCTGTCCCTCAAGGACTAATCAAGTATACCTCAATCTCCGTCTAGTACACTAACGAATGTTTCATTTCATCTTTTTATGCTTATCTTTCATAATTTTTGGAAAAACCCAGCATCTTTGATGCTTCATATGTCTTATCTTTCCTTCAGATAGTGAACTGAGACCCAAGCGCAGTCGTGCTCTGGGCTTGATCTTTGACATTTCCGTGACAGATTTTGTGACAGTTCTGTGACGTCCGTTGACAGTCCTGTCCCCGAAGCTTGTATATCGTTTCCGTTTCGTTTTCTTGACTGTCTGTTCCCTCCCGCGACTTACTACGACTAGTCTTTCAGTTCGTCACTACCTATGTTAGGTGGATATTTGTATGTACAAATAGTTACGATGTGCCGTGCCCCAGACGTGCGCAAGTGTTTGTACAATAGTGTAGCCCGCAATCAAGTGTATTGTTATGGGCAACAAGTTGTGACTGACACTAAGGTACATTAAATACAATATCCAAGGAACTAGGTATACAAAGTAGAGGCCGACACAGCCTGAGACGAATCACACAAGTCAGACACTGTACCCAAAAGTTTAGGACCCTGTCCCCAAATAGGAAGGACAAAACGCTGTTCCCAAATCAAGAAGGAACTTTGCGGCTTTGTCAAAGCTGCGGATCAGCAGTCCCAAAATAGGATAGACACTCAGCAGACATGCTGATATTCATTTCGCTTGTCAAGTTACGCCCTAGCAAACTGTGCTCGCTTAAGGAATATGTCGAACACTTTAAGATCCGACCACATAGTATATAAACCTGGCCTCACCCTTAGCAACCGCAGGGTGCACTTTTCCCCTCCCCCCCACCATCACTTGAGGCGCATAGGATCAGGTACGCCCCATTCCCTCAATAACCCAGTGACTTACTAGATGACCCACCCCTCCTAGACTCGTGCTCTACATGCAGAAGAGGCTGACTAGGACAAGCATCGCCAACCCCCCCTGATTGGAACAGTCAGACATACAAGAGGTGCATTTCCTTGTGACTATGGTAGATAACAGTAACCCATCTGGTGTTCAGAGCAAGAGCACCTGATCTAATGGTGTGGAAAGTGTCCATCCCCGCCTACTATAGCTATGAAGGACACTCCTACTGTATCGTTACCATATTCCTACATACCCCCTCTTGTATTCCCTTTATAACAACATGGAAAGTGTGAGTGAAACTCTGTCCAAATAAGTAGAGAGATCAAACAGTTGGCTGGCCAACAAGTATAACCCAACTATGAAGTGTTTCTGTTTCCTGCAGAAACCAGCTCCACCCACAGAGAGAGAAATATACGAGGACATGAACCGAGTCTTTAGGTAGACTACGGTACACGATTACATACGATAACCTTGCCATCTAGTCATACAACACAACGAGCATAACCTCACTAAACTACGGAAGAGTAATACATAGTTGATGCTACGCTGGCAATAGCACGAAGCTAACACCACGAGTAAGGTGAATACAACTGTGAATAGAAAGATCCCCTACTATGGTAAAACGGAAGTACTAGAAGCATAGAGTATAGCTATTTGGCCTAGGCAGATCCCATGTGATCCTAAGACCATATATAGGCATAGCTACAGACTACAATAGGAACTAGACTCTTATGTGTGACATTTAAGGGACAGATCTCACACTATACTAGGACAACATGCCTAAGAAAGGCGTACTAGCTATTAGTAACTGCCTGCCTAACAAAGCAGCAGTATTACTAATAGCATCTGCCTGCCTAACAAAGCAGCAGAACCAACTGATCAAGATGATCAAGACAATGACTATGATGACTACCAAGGCAATATTCAAGGAACATATTAAGGATCAGGACTTATCCAAGAATCTAGACACAGAGTCTATAGGATTGCTTACCCAATCAACATCCCACTCGTGTGTATGGACCTATGGAGCATATAAACGGGTTGATCAACGTATCAAGCCAATCTCTACTCCAATTCCCCAGGAGTTTAAGGTCACCAGAACAATACCATATGATCCAATGACAACATTGGAACCCCTGAATGTACACTTTGGCCTACAGAGGCCCACTCAGAAGTTTACCCAGGAGCAAATAGACAAGATATTGAAGGATATGGAGTCCTATCAATTCTTGTGGCCTGAAGAACAAGATTTGTTTATCTATACACTGATTAAGAATGAAGCAGCTATAGCCTTTGAAGATGAGGATAGGGGAACTCTTAAGAAAGAGTACTTTAGCCCCTATAAGATACCTCATGTACCACATAAACCATGGCAGAAGAAAGGCATACAACTTGCCCCTGCACTGTGATAACAAATTATAGACCTGCTGCAACTCAAAATAAAAGCAGGAGTCTATGAATACTGCCAATCCCCCTACAGATTACGATGGTTCTGTACGTGTAATGAAGAGAAGCAGAAACTAAGAATAGTACATGACCTGCAGCCACTAAATGCAGTCAGCATCAAGGAATCATCCATTCCCCCTCATCTGGGTCAATTTGTAGCTCAGTTTTTGGAAGGAAAATGCTTTACAGTCCTAGATTTATATTGGGGCTTTGATGCAAGAAAGATGAACGAAGCTAGTTGAGACATGATAGCCTTTCAAACCCCACTAGGACTACTTCGGATAACCTCATTGCCCACTGGATACACCAATTCACCCTCTGAATTATTCCAAGATGAGATTGTCAAGCAAGTGATGAATGTATTCATCGATGATGCACCAATACGAGGACCACTTACTACCTATCCTGAAAAGGATGGGAACCCTGCAGTTCTACCAGAAAGGCCAGGCATATGACAATATATCTGGAAATATGCAGAAGATTGGAATCAAATCTTACATCGTTTGGCAGAAGCAGGAGGAACCTTCAATGGAAATAAGCTTCAAATCTGCCAACCCCAAGTAGTAATACTTGGCCAGAATGTAGGAATCAATGGAAGAGAACCCAATGTACAACGAGTAAAGACCATAAAGGAATGGCCTACTCCTTAAAGTGCTACAGAAGTCAGACAATTTATGGGCCTATGTGAAAGAGTCCGCATATGGATTCCTAATTACTCACAGATAGCCAGAAGCATAACAGCTACCTGGAAGAAGGATGTACCCTTTGTCTGAACAGAAGAATGTCAAGAAGCCTTTGAGACTTTAAAGGAATTGATTATGACAGCACCTGCACTCTTACCTATAGATTACACATGCGGACGACCAATAGTGTTGTCAGTAGACTCTAGCTACATGGGGGTAGGAATGATTCTGTCACAAATAGACAAGCATGGTAGACGCTGCCCTTCTAGATATGGATCACTTGCTTTTTCCTTAGTGGAAGCTATCTACTCCCAATCTAAGCTGGAACTATTTGGCTTATTCCGAGCCTTACGACACTTTAGCCTATATGTAATTGGAGCCAAGAACCTCATAGTAGAGGTGGATGCCAAGTACATATATCAAGGGAATGTTAAATGAGCCTGAACTGCAACCAAATGCAGTAATCAACAGGTGGATTCAAGGAATCCTCATGTTTGATTTTACCCTTGTTCATGTGCCTGCAATACAGTTCAAAGCACCAGATGCATTATCCCGAAGACCACTAGAAGACCAAGCCAAGGTAGCATCATATGATGATAGTTGGCTTGATGAAATTGCCTTATTCTATGCACATTATGGACCCAAAGTGCGTAAGAACAATGGTATAGAAGAAGGTATCTTTAGGAGCATGACAGCATATGTACTGTCTGCCCAAGAAAATCAAGATACTACCCTTAAGCAGATATACAAGTATCTGACCAATTCTGAACCTATACCTGTTATTAATAAATTTCTACAAAAGGTTACCAAGTACTTCGTAAAGGCAGGATGTCTATTTAAGCAGACCAAATCTGGGCATCCTCTCTTAGTGATATTTGACCATAGTAAGCGGAAACAGATCTTGAGCCAAGCCCATGAGTCACTAGGTTACCATGGTGAGAAAGCCACCTGGGAAAACCTCAGATGCCGCTTCTATTGGCCTCAAATGTATCAAGATGTACAGCATCATGTCAAATCTTGTCATGAATGCCAGATTAGGAATACTACCAAAGTCCATATTCTCATTATTACCCCACCACCAGCTACTGTATTTACAAAGGTTCATATAGATATCATGCACATGCCTGTGGCAAAAGGGTATTGCTATATAGTGCTAGCCAGAGATGACTTATCTAAGTATGTTGAAGGCAAAGCTCTATGACAAGCACCTGCCCGATCAGTGGCCCAGTTCATACTAAATGATATTATATACAGATATGGAGGTGTGGGAAAGATAATCACAGATAATGGACCCGAGTTTAAAGGAGTCCTATCAGATATACTTGCAAAGCATGGAATACCTCAAGTGTTTATTAACCTTGATAATTCTCAAGCCAATGGAGTGGTTGAGCAAGGCCACTTTGCAATCAGAGAAGCTTTAGTAAAGGCTTGTAAAGGGAAGATACACTTGTGGCCAGACAAGCTGCAAGCAGCCTTATTTGCAGACAATATTACTATACGACGATCCAATGGAGTGGTTGAGCAAGGCCACTTTGCAATCAAAGAAGCTTTAGTAAAGGCTTGTAAAGGGAAGATACACTTGTGGCCAGACAAGCTGCAAGCAGCCTTATTTGCAGACAATATTACTGTACGACGATCAACAGGATATTCTGCATATTACCTTTTACATGGAGTTGACCCA
>JBBPRR010000706.1:0-17758 GCA_038093115.1 Hortiboletus flavorubellus | reverse complement strand
CTTGACTCAGCCAGGCGCCCACCACCCACCCCGAATATCGGCCGGGCTGACCTTATCGCAATCTCTTTACCCACTCCAAACACCGGCCGACTCGATTTATTCGGACCAATCACCCCATGGGCCATCCAGTGACTAACTAGTTTCAATCGCATACACTACACCACCCAGCTCCTCGGCCCATTCGATTCCATCGGACAGCCCTAACCCTGCATATACACTGGCCCACTTGATTCCATCAGACATACGTAACCCTGTGGCCACTCCGATTCTGTCAGGCCATTATAGCCGGACACACCCGACCGGCCACTCCGATGAACTCAGGAGATTTGCAAGCTGGGTGTCTGATTCAATCATGAGTCACCCACCACAGTATGTGTCCGAACTTACTTTTCCAAGTGACCTACTGTTTTAATTGGTGATACTATTTTTCCTCGTGTGCCGTACAGAGGATCCTTGACCACTTTCATCGAGCCGCGTGATGTGTGTCATTACTGACAGTCCGATGCTTATTTTCTATAGAACCTACTGTTATAAAGGGTGAAACTGGTTAGTCTGATGCACCAGACCAAGAATCAATGTCCATTTTTGTCGAGCTACACTAAGTGTGTCACTACTGACAGTCTGATGCTTATTTTCTATAGAACCTACCGTTATAAAGGGTGAAACTGGTTAGTCTGATGCACCAGACCAAGAATCAATGCCCATTTTTGTCGAGCTGCGCTAAGTATGTCACTACTGTCAGTCCGATGCTTATTTTCTATAGTACCTACCATTTTAAGGCCTTATAAGGCCTTATCATATCAGCGCCCGATTATTTCTAATATACATCTTTGTTATCTTGACAAGGCCTTATAAGGCCTTATAAGATAAAGCCAATTGTCGTGATGCACTTGGTGGCGCAAATCATTCCGCGAGATTCGAAATCTCGGTGGGTGTCTACGATTCCTTCCCATTATCCACTCACTAACGATTGAGAGATGTTGTTCGATCTGCCAGCCATTCTCAGAGCACCGCAGTTAGAGCCAAAACCATCTAAACCAACACCCACAACGTCGACGGACACCCTTGAAGGTTAGTGTGCACTGCACACCGTTTGCACACAACCACAGACTAACCCCTATCAGATCTATATCAAAAGTTGTCTGGGTCCTTTGGGGCCGAGTACCGTGGCACAGCAGCTAACGGCTTCTATGAGTATTTGACACACAATGAAAAGTTATTCAAGACCATGAACAATCCCAGATACTACGCCAAGTTCTGCTCCATTGTACAGAGCTCTGGCACCAGGAAATCAAGAATGTTGACTGAGGTAAAGGAGTCTCATTTTTTAAATGCACCTGTCGTGGCCGAATTAACCACAATCTCAGTTGAGCAAGAAGGGTGTCATAGTGATTTACATGAACTTGCGCGGGGAGAAGGACAAATTAGGCTTTCCTTCACGTGATCCGATCCCATCACACATTTTGACCCAATTTCCCCTTACTGAGGGAGCGTACCAGACCGTCTGCTATGCATTCTTCATCGCCCTTTTTGATATGCTCAAGGAATATCTCTCCACAGGTCACACTACCCGGAATGCCAAGGCGGGCGTCATACGTTGGGTCCGCCAGATGTGCGATATGAGTGACCCTCCCGGGTCTACCGCCAGGGCTGATTTCTTCCGCAAAGTCCATAAGAGATTTTCAAAGGTGTTGTCATCTGGTTTTGCAGCATAGCCCTGGTTTGACAATGTTCCGTAGGTTCATGCCGAACTCACCAATCCCTTCAAGCAATGCCCTAGTGCAACATCACAAGATACCTTTATTTCGGACCTTGAGGAAATGGACGATGATGCTGCAGGCACAGACGTCGATAAAGCCGCCGATAAACTACTAAGGGAACTTACACTTTCTGGTAAAAATTCTATCTCATGTCATAAAAGGCTCCAGCTGAGTCGTGTGGTCCGAAGCAGTAGCTAGTGCTCTCGCCTCCGATCAACTTGAATCCAATTCCACTGCACATTTAATTATCGCCTACGAAAAAATGGCGTCATCCCTGGAGAAGATCTTTGCTGACGATTCTGATCGGCCAAAGTTGGTAGTAGCGGTCGATGAAGCACACCCGCTTACCCCAATGCTTCGAGGAACATATCGCCTGTTGGATGTTTTTTGCAGAGTCGTGAATGTGTATTCGCATCACCAGAATCATGCAGTTTGGGTCGTGTTCACCTTGACGACTTTCAAGGTTGCGGATTTTTCGCCACCTAATCAAAAACGTCCGAGGCAGTTTCTCGTTGTTCTGATCCCCCCCCCACTTATTCATCTTTTAAATGATTCCGACTGTGTTGGCGTTAATGGTCAGAAGCTTTTCCCGCCTTACACTCAGCTTGGTTGGGACCAGAGTGCATTGGGGCTTGGAGATATTGACATCAAGGATGTCTCCTGGGTTGATTACATCATAGGTTATGGAAGGCCTTTGTAAGTTCTCTAATCTTGGTAGGAGCCGCAGACTAACCTGAATATTAACCACAGGTGGGCATCTCTCAAGACCGCCCTCACATTGCCGGGAAGGGTGCTAGACACTGCGTCAGCGAAATTATGTGGGGGAGATGAATTTAATCCAAGCAAGATGAGCCACGTGGTTGTAGTATTGGGACAACGATTTGGACTGAACCTCACATTCAGACACCCGGATTCAGTCGAGCATCTTGAGAGCGGCGTGGCGAGCCACCTTCGCATATGTCTTGGGACCACCTTGGACCACAACTGGAGGTTCACAAGTTATCCATCCGAACTGCGTCTCTCGTGCATGGCTGCACACCATTTGCACAACGTGCCTGGAAAGCTGAATTGACTGTCAAATGATTCCTGTCGTTGATTGGCTAGAATTCATATTCGGAACGCAGGTGTGGGACATAGATAGCACTCAAGCATCACTTGCACACAATATGTTCAAGGATGCGTATCTAAATTTCTCGCACTGGGTACATCAGCAAATCCTACACTCACTTTACAGAAACTTTGTGGGAACTTTACAGCGCTTTCGTTGTCATGCGCATAAAGTAAAATACTACTTTCAAAGTAGATCTCGAGTCTTTAAAGCTGCTTTCCGACCACTTTCCGACCGCTCTCTGGCCACTTTGACACTTTGACACTTTACTGTTCATTGACTGTATGTAGAACCCTCAATGAAATATAATATTTATTACAAAAATTAGCATAAAAACACAGTGGTGGTGGTCACAGTCGATGCGTCCCGAAGGTGTTGCGGTCGTGCGGTGTCCATATATGGACATCGCGGGTCTGTCGCAGTGATACTGTCTAAGTGCGCGCGGTGGTCCTCGATCGACTCTGGTACCTCCGTCTTCACGTATCATGGCTCGGGATCACTTACCCTGCTTCTCTAGGCAATATACAATATATTCGGCGCATCCGATCGATCCGATTCGGCCTCGATGCGTCCGGTTGACCTGGTAAGCCGGTCTGTTGCTACTGACTCTTCTAGATCGAATTTTCAGTCGTCCCCGTTGGCGTAGTGGGTCGAAATAGTTGGCGGGCAACCTAGGATGATTGGGGGGTGCCGTGGATGGCCTAGGTACGTCCGTCGTATCGCGTTTGTACTGTTGGCGCTGACTCGGGTTGACCCCAGCTAGCGGTTGCGTTCCAACTCGTTTCGAATCGTAGCGTGCGCCGCTCGCTGCGCCATTCCTCTGGTCACCATTCCCATCATATCCATCACCTTCGCCGTCGTTCCGGCGCTCGCAATCGCTCCCGACAGTCAAATGGCCTCCTGGCCATGTAACTCGACGTTGCGCGTTCGTCTCGATGACGCGCGTGTTTCCATCGCTCCTGGGACATATCCCATCGTATCCGGTGTGGTCAACAACCTTTGCGTGGTCCGGATCACCCTCTACGACTCTTGACGCCTCCTGCTCGCCTCTATGGCCACCAGGCCGGTACCTCAACTCGGCGGGTTCGTCTCGCTGCCGCGCATGTTCCCGTCGCCTATGGGACATCCCTGGGTGCTCTGGAGGTCGCCTGGTATGGCCGTTTCGTCGTCCGGCGCGTTTGGCTCGTCTGGGGGTCTACCTGGTGAGTACTCTTCCTCACTTTGCCCTGAGCATGCGCGCTCGCGTTCTGACACCTTTAGTAGCTTCATCGGCCGCTCCCTAGCATCCTCGACGCTCCCTGACGCTTCCGATGCGTCTGCTTCGTCTCTGATGCGCTCGAGTTCGCCGCTCGTCGATACCCAACACCCCCCTCGAGCTCGACGCTCGGGGGTCCGTTCTCTCGCATGGGTGGTGCAGATGGGCTGGAAGGTGGTGGAGATGGCTCTGGAGGTGCTTCTGGTATGTCGTCATCGATTGTTCCATCGTGCTGATTGATTTCCTCGTCAGCCGTTGTCGATTGTACGTGCATGGTGGCACAGGGTCGTCACTGTGCCAGTGGTGACAGCGATTCTGTCGCGGCGGTGGTGGCAGCGTCGGCGTTGCTGATGTCATCGCAGCATTGTCGTGCCAGTGGTGGTGTTGGGAATTCCATTGCAGCGTCGTGGCGGCGTTACTGATGCCATCATGGGTCGCAGGACGCCTTCGACATGGGTGGTGCGACGGATTCGACACGTTTACATTTGTCTCTGGGTGGTCACATGATGCACTCCATGCGCTCGCGTTGTTCTTTGCCTCGTCTGGCCCAGCTGAGTCGTTTGGCTGGCGTATATCGCCTCTCACTCCCCCTCGAGTGGTGTGATC
Source organism: Hortiboletus flavorubellus (assembly GCA_038093115.1). Lineage (NCBI taxonomy): Eukaryota > Fungi > Basidiomycota > Agaricomycetes > Boletales > Boletaceae > Hortiboletus > Hortiboletus flavorubellus. Next base: position 13,029 of record JBBPRR010000706.1, on the reverse strand, counting down.
GGCTGGGTTTGTCCTGTCACTGTGGTCTCGTCTTCGGCCGTCTCCGTGTGTCTGTCCCATTGTCAATGCGCTCGTGCATACCTCTTTGATTGTTCAACACTTGAGCGAGGTGGGAAGGGTGTGGGGGGTGACAGTGACGGTAACGGCAAGGCAAACGGAGTTGGGAGGGCATGTGGGAGGGCAAGTATGGGTGGGTGAGCGAGGCGGGGATCGCCGGACATGTCGTTGGAGGGGAAGGAGTGAGTGACAAAGGACTTAGAGAAATTTTCAGCGCACCAAAGTTGCTTACTCATGCTTACACAATCGAGTGTGTGAGTAGCACTTTAGTGCTTTACGGACTCTGACAGCTTTAGCTCACAGAATTACTTAACAGAATTTCAAAGTGTCTTAAAGTTCTGTAAAGCGATTGTAGGATTTGCTGATGTATGCATGGAGGCGAACATTGCAGGATCAAAGGAAGGGAGCGAATTACGGTTGGTTTTTCTGAACCCCACTTCCGTAACCCTACTTGGAAACTAATGTACGATTCCCTATCTTCTAGATTGGAGCGATGGACACTACGTCACTGGCAGAGGACCAGCGCAGTGCAGTGCTGCCATCAACAACCTCTCATCGACAAGGTGATACCCATATATTTCAAGGGCGGGCCTGAAGGCGCGTCAGCGGAGTCACGAATGTCACACATTTTCATTTCAGACAAGGCTCACAGATCGACAGATTCCAAAAAAGCTCTGCATGACATAACTCGAAGATACAAAAATCTGAGAGGTGAAGACAGAACTTCCAACCCGGATTCAGAGTCCCTTCCTTACATCGCCATCTTGGCCGACCTTGGACAACCATCATCGTTCTCCTCCACCTTCCCAGAACGAAACATTGACGATCGCTGCCTGCATATCTATGCTGCTGGTGTTGATACCATCACATATCCATTCTTGGCCAGGTATCCTGCAATCATGGATGCTCTCCAAGACCTCGTGGACCTTCAGCAGATTCCTGAGACAGAAACACCTTGTATGGAATACTTGAGTGCACAGGTGAAGTTTGGGAGCACTGCAACACCGGAACATATGTTATGGGAGCATGGGAGGCAATGTGCCGGGAACAACTGCTCGATGGTCGTAGGTTGAACTTGTACTGCAATATCGTAGTTCCCTGGCATTGCGGTTATATACAACTGTACTACAGTATAGGTGAGGAAGAGCATCATGTATCTACGATGTGAAACTGTTATTTTCGATGTCTTCTGATTCTTGAGCAAACTAGTTTGCAGGAACTAGACATTTTGAGGTATGATTTCATGAAACGAGGCACTGAGTATCATCATATCGTCTGGGTGGAAGTCCATTGCATCCGGACTAGTACAGTCTTATCACGGGTTGATAACATCAAATCGCAGCTTTGGCATAGCTTCATCCGTTAGAATTCTTGCAACAAGGCAAGCTGGCAACGCGTTATTTATCAATTTTTTTTCTCATGCCTGCAATGTACATAAGATGTTTCACGAAGAAATGTCAAATAGATTGCGTCGCATGTGGTATAGATACATTCGCAAGTTGGCTGCTCATACGAGAGTCGAGACAAGAACGCACCAATGCCAATGATCAGTGTACGACGAAAGTGTCGAATTTGCCATTCCATGTGTGCTTCGCTGGGCAGAAGAGACGACGGGCATCGCGTGTTTATATCGGCCAAGACAGACGGTGCACACAGTGGGCGTTTGGAGGTATGTCTCGAGAGACTGGTGGGCTGTAGAGTGGGAGGGGGAGTGTGTGTCGGAACGAAGAGAACGCGGCCGTTTGGATTGCGCAGCATCTGGGTGGTCTTTGGAGGGTGGGGACATGGGGCGCTAGGAGAGGCTGGACGAGCGGGAGTGGTTAGGCTTGAAAGTCGCGCTTGTGGTCAATGGTTGGCTCGAGTTGAGGGAGGAATAATGGTGTGTGGTCTATTGGGGCGCGTAAACGAGGGTGGCATGTGCACGAGATTATGACACATTCGAGGAGAGTGAAGTACGTGTGCATGTGTGCGTGCCTGCGTCCCGAGGGTATTCCGTATGGAAGAGTGGCCTGCGTACGGCATCGAGATGGGAAAATGAGAAAATGAAAAGTGGAAACCGAGAAAATGGGGAAGAGTGAAGGTGGGAGGGGGTTAGTATTGGAATTGCAAAATGAAAGAAATGCTGACGGAGCAGATCGCCCCCATCTTGGTCGCATACGCGTTGTCCAACAATTCCTGATGGTACTCGTTGGGGCGTCCCGCGTGTAGTGGAAGCAGGCTGAAGGCATCCATTGTGCCAAGCGCCTTATGCCAGTCTTTGGGTATTCTCCCTTGGTAAACCAGGAGGGCATGCTGGCGGTATTCACTAGGGTTGTGGCGCCAGCTGTGCGATTCGATGGTAACCCAAAAGTCACAGATCACCTACAAGCGGTCCGCCGGCCATTCCTGCTGACGCATGGCGTTGAGCATTCTGTAGTTGGCCTTCAAATTCTTCCCAGGAATGCGCTTCATCTTGCACTTTGTACTTTTTCAGTTTGACGGACGTGCTGGTTTGGAAGGTCTGGCCCTTGTCGATTTGAACGAGGGTGAGGAGGTCTTCATTTCCAGAGCCGTCTTCCTCTGCTTCGTGGATCCTTGTTGGTGAAAAGGTACAGCGGGACATAGTCTCCTCTGAATAGTTTGTTAAGTGCATGCTGGGGAGGTAAGATCAGGGCGGTGTCAGAAAGAGGTCTGTCTGGACAGATGTCACAGTTGGGGTGACATCTTGCTGATGTAATCTGGGCAAACCTCTTGGTTGGGATCTGCCATAGGTCGAAAGAAAGGAAACAGATAAAGATTATGGGCTGAGAAATGACGACGAAAGAAAGCAAAGCCGTCAGCGGAGACGGAGGAGTCCTCATTGTCTGGCTCGTACAGTAGAGTGTTGGTAGGTTTACACGGCGCAGTGTACACGTGGCGAAAACAAAATATTCATATTCGAAACAGCAGATCGAAACAACAACCAACCCATCCCAACCAGGTTACCGGCCTGACCTTGACCCGAAATACCCCGCGAAAGTGTCGGGAACTTACCAGTTTCCCCATTAACTTATAGATTAGATGTGGTAAGGAAGGACATGAAAAAGGTGAGAAGAGCTAGAATGGAACCAAGTAGAGGGATGGTGGTGCTCTGCCCACCTGAAGCCGAGGGTGTGGAAGAGGGTGACCGTGTTGTCGGTGTAATGGAAGAACCACCACTACTAACGAAGGCAGCCACGGGGGGACCAGGGAAGACATAGTCAATAGGTGGGTCGTAAACCTATCACGAACTTTCAGGTTTCATTCATGGAAGTAGAGTGGAGGACTCACAGTGGGGTCGAGGATCCCTGGGTCAGTGTCCGAATAACAGCCGGGAAGAGTGCATTCTTCGCTACTCGTTGCCGTACCAGTGCCTGAGCCCCCAATGCTGAGTTGGATGCAGCCTGGGTAGAACTCTGCGCCACCTTGCAACATGGCATTCTGTAGGGCGATGAGCTCTGTGCGGAGGAGGTAGTTCCCAGACTCGATGTTGGAGGGGATGGTCACGTTTGCAGGCATACCCGCCACTGTATGGTCCGAGTTCAGTCAATGATCAGTTCAAACATGTAAGTCTATAAGGTGACGCACTGATGTTGGCCTGGTACCAGGTGGCGTTGTCCGATTCAGTACCAAGCTGCGAGATCTTGAACCACTCAGCATTGGTAGAATCATAGGACGAACAACTGCCACTACATTTCGTCATGTAATGCATGATAGGCCCAATGTCGTGAGGCCACTGTCAAGGAAGCTAAGTCTCCACAGAAAGGGTAGGGCAGATGCCGACACACATTCAAAGTACCATTACCACTGACCCAGTGAACCTGGACCTGGCTTCCTGGATTGGCATTTCCGACGTTCGCCGCTAGGGTGGCGTTTATGCCACAATTAAGGGATGAATTGGTCGCGCCTTTGACAGGGTCGACCGTTGACACCTACCCGACGAACGATGTCAGATGTAGAGTAGGTAGTTCAACTGCAAGGACTGACCTGTCTGATGATACTAGGGTTTGTATCACCACCTGGTACATTGGCAAGGTACGATTGACCATCGATGTCCACGGACACGATATACCCATGGGCCGAGACAAGGAAAGGTAATAAACCCACGACAAAGAGGACAAAGAGAAGGTGTGTCATCTTGAGTAGAGGTATCGATAAGGTGCAGTGGGCGCAGTGGGCGCTCGACGAGCCCCTCGAATGGGAAGACAAACAAAACGAGGCGGAAAAAGTGAGAGCGATATGAGAACACGGAAAGGGGGTCTAACGAATGGAGCTACTTGTAGTCCCTTCATGTGTTTGTGCGTGCCAGTGTGGGCCGCACAGCGTGGCCCTCTGCAAGGAGTTGCGATGCGGAACAGCCTGCATGGTGGGTGTCAAACCGCGTTTGAATCGACCAGTGACAGTGTTATTAATAGTCAATTGCTGGCACTCCAGTTAGACGTTTGGGGACTTGAAACTGCAAGGGTCCGAAGCAGAGCCACAATGATCGCGATAAGAAGGATCATCGATCGGACATGGTAGGGTTCACTGTACAATAGAATTTTCTATACAAGTACGAGCAGCAGTGCGCCGGCGCTTCAATTAGACGCTTGGGCGACTCGAAATTCCAGAGGCTCCGGAGCTTCTTTGACGTCTGGGGGTGGGCTCTACTGCTGGCGTGACTCGAACATTGGTTCAGAGCAAGACCTAACAATTTGGTTACTTCAAATTGCGCCGGTCCCGAGTGCCAGCGCCACGAGCCACCGCGAGGCAGTGGAGATGTGATGCGGTGAATCATTAATCACGAATGTGTTTTGATACTCCATCTCTTCCCTGAATTCTGTACAGCTTGTGTAAAAGTTACATGACTGGACTGGCAGCTGCATCGTCTTCTGAGAACTGCCCTGACTGATTCCGTGATGGGAATCTCAGCAGAACCCCGAGTACAAACATCTCGAAGCAGCAAACAGAGCAACCTAAACGTTGCTTAGTTGCAGCCACTCAAGAAGCTGAGTGAAGTTGAGAAAAGATTCCTCACATTGTCAATCCTTCACTTGCATGATATTGGATCGTAGGAGATAGTGTACACTGCGTTACGGAGCCGTGCTAGTCGTTTATGTCGTGCGTGTTTCAGCCTCGAGCTTAGCCTCTGCCTTTTCCTTGGCGATCCGAGTATGGGAGGTAGTTGTGCTCCCGGGGTTTCCAACCACCACGTGTCGCATGCTATAGTCTAGGAAATATATGCAACACATTGTTAACGAAGGAATCGGCAAGAAAACATGTGACCTCACCTCCGACTCTGCTTAGGCTTGCTAACCTGCAAACGCTATGGCATCAAATCATACTCGGAACGATTGAGAGGCTTCGACACAAAGTATGAATATACAGGATCATCTCTGTTCTCAGTCATAATACTCACTTTAGCGATGTCGATGGTCGGTGCCTCCGCCCCGCCCTCTACGTTGTTTCTCGAACGTACAGGTGTAAGAAAGCTGCATTCTGAACAGTAGACGTCCTGGATGTTCTCCCCACATTGGCGCCCGTGCTTGAGCGCATTGAACATAAACTCGCGCGTGTGGACTCGTCAAAGTGCTGTCCATGTCCTGACATATATCGCTAATTAATACCTCCAGAAAATAAGGGAATGGGATATAACACTTCAGAAAACGCCTCGCCAGTCGATAAACACCATATACTTGCCACATGGGACCGGGAGGCCAGTCACTTTTGTCCCATCCATGCCTGTCTCCCGGAAATCGTGGCCTGCGAAAATTTGATTGAGTGTGAGGTATTCACCTCGGTGACGTACTACAGTTATCTCTTAGGGCTTCCAGCGTGACGATAAAGGGGTTGAAGTTTGCGGCAGGCTTGCAACATAATGGTTATGACAGAGCCACAGGATTTTGGAGCGGGGGAGGGACTTACAGGAAGGAGGGGTACGTCTTGGTTTCTGACTGGCATGGTCTCACCTGTTGTTATATCGAAGGTCACGGCTGTAGTTGAATGTCTGTATAGTGGCAAACAGAGTGACTATCAAGGAAATCTGCGCTGTGAGTAGCGCACTAAACCTGGGATACGGTGACATCATCCATAGGGGTGGATTAAAAGGGACAGAATCCTAGAACAAGGAATATGTAGAAGCGCTCGTTGTTATATCACAGTGACGTCAGGTTGTATCACGGTCCATACCGACAGTCTCGGCATAAGGCCCCCTGTATACATGAATGCGTTTGCTCCCTGTCCAAGAGCGAAGTCTTGTGTGACGAGGGATCAAGCACTAGCAGGGCATCCCGGGCATCCGGTCACAAGATCTGCCAAGCTCGATGATCGGGAAGTCACCGTGGAGACGCTCTATTTTAGGATGGGAGCCCTGATTCCGGCTTGGGGGATGGTCTGAGGCGCAGTCATGTTACGACACGCGCGCATACACGGGTTGGACGTACGGTTCTGCATAGTCCGCAGGGGGTTCGACAGGGTTGATGTCGAATACCCATCGTGCGAGGGGTAACCAGGTGCCCTTTGAAATGATCTAGTGGATGAGCTGCGTGACTGACCCAGTGAAGAGCCACTAACCCAGATTCTCATAACCGACGCACCTGTTTCAGGATGCTCAGGGATGGCGTCAGCGTTGTTGCGTGACGGGGGCTGTCAGACCCATCGGTCGAGTAGTTTTCCAGCGCGAGATTCCATGTGATGAGGACGGTTTGGCCGTATTTGTTGACCATGTGGAAGTCGTCCGGGGGGTACACATCTTTCTGCAACAAGTTCCTGTCCAGCGATCAGGATGACGCTGTGGGCGTGCACGCACATGTTGGCTGCATAGTTTAAAAATTCTGTGATGAGATAGGTAGAGCCCTTGTAATGGCGTGACGGGTGGGTGTCCGCAATCTCGCCATGGTCATGTCTGGGGGAAACGAGTCGAGCGACGAGCTCCTGCATCACGTGGAACCAACGCGCATGATATACGCCGTTAGTCATGGGGAATGAATAACAAATTAGCTGGTAACTATAAGGCTTCGTAGTGGATTGGATACACCATAGGAAATATTTATTGTGTAGTTGGATGAACCATCTGCTTAAAAATTGTAGCTCCATTCCATGCGTAGATAGAGTATTGTCAACTGCCTGTCGGATTTCACTGCATGTGTAACATACCAAACAGGATGCTGCTGTATTACAACCTGGTACAATCTATTTGTCATTAACCAGCTGATGACGCGTCTATTGAAAAAGGGTAGCTCCATTCTATGGGAAGACATACAGTTTTCATTGCTTGTTGGATTCCACTGCCTGCATAATATGGTAACATTGCGGTAGGGCCAAAGCCCGCTCTGTTCACACAGATAGCAGTGCCAACAGGATCCAAAGATTCAGAAGCAATTATATACACTAGTAGTAGAGAGAAAGAGGAAGCGTATGATGAAAAATAACAATTGGACATTGCAGCTAGATGCACGAGAGCACGAAGTCAAGCTTCAATGCTGCGAGTCGGGTGAGCACGATGAGGTCAATGATCGTCGATTGACACTCCTTGCGCACCCGTTCGGTAACTAGCGGAATTCTACCGTAAATGACGCCAAGCGCTCCCGTATTGATCTGTTAGAGGAAGTATGTGTCTAGATTCATCTGAGTCGCGCAAGAGAGATAACAAGCAACAATGCACCCTTCAACTTGAAGTTGTGTCCTCGGATGCCAAATGATCACGCAACCGGCAGCCAGGAATACTCTGGCAGAAATGACGTTCATGCAGTGGTGCGTGAGTCAATGGTGGTCTGAGCCACGTAGACGATAGGCGCTACGTCGCTTCAAGTTCCCAGCCTGAGGAGTTCGCCAGCTGGAGGTGAGGTAAGCACTGGAAAATGGGTCATGACATCGGTGGTGCTACCCCCTCTCCCGATTCTGACGGTGTCAAAGGTGTGCTTGCAAATCAGATGAGCGCTTGTATGCGGCGTTTGTGCCTTGCAAAGGTAGACAAGGAGTGCTTCCCGTCATGGTGAAAGTGAATGAAAGCGTGCGCGATACTCACCGAGGATAATCCAAAAATGCGGGCTCGGCATTCTCTGGTGTGAGAAGCTGGGATCGCTGCCGCAAACACTCCCTCAATACTTCTGTAAGCGCCTGCAACAGCTTGAGTCATCTTCGAGCAAACGAACCATGGAGAGAAGGACATACGAATGATTGAAGAGATCGGTCGAAGTACCACAGCAGATGATTTATACAGCTTCAAGGTTGTCTGGAATGTAAGACCAAATCTATCTCTCGAAATTGGCTCAATGATTCGGCACAGATAATCGATAACATTATACCAGTGATAGTGTCGTCCTTGAAAACGAGGCACTTAGACAGCTTCGCCTTGTAGAGTCCTGTGCATTTTCACGGACGCGTCGAACTATATCCCCCACCATTGGCGACAAAACTTGAAGTGGCTTCTTTCTCTCAGACTGCTTATTTGCTCATCTTACCCTAGTAGCTTTTTTGTGTATCTCACGGCAGTCTTGGGGGCACAAGCATTCTTGGCTCCGGTCTCCATGATGCTCAGGCTGCCGGTCGACAAGGTCACCAATCGAGTGAGCAGGCACACTGCCAGTGCACTGGCAGAGGAAGCGCAGAATACAGCGCTCACGCCCCACCTCAAGGGGATGGACTACTGGTGTCAAGGAAAGAACTTGAAGAGCTGGCAGAGGGAACTACTACTATTAAGCCTCGGGAGGTGGTGAATGAAGACTCCTACTAGTACTTACTAGGTGCCCCATACTATGGAACCAGCCCGCTGAGCAGAGGTCCATCATCATCATGATGTGACCCGTCTTGAGACCAACAGGGGTTGAGTCAGGACGGTTGTGAGCTGAGTTTGTCAACCCCTGCCAGTGAGGAAGGGGGGACAAGCAGAGCTCCGAACCCGGGTGGGACGAGCCTGAGGTGAAGGTTGAGCGAAGGGATATATTCGTGAGGACGTAACAACCATAAGGGTACAGTAGATACTACTAGAGCATAGTACGCGATGGCGGCTGTGGCCAAGGGCAGTGTGTAGCGAAGATCACTGGCAAGTGACTCGGAGTACTAGTGCCAGTGGGCCAGTGGGGACTCCGAGTCGGACTCGGACCAAATTCACTACTAGTATGTGACCATGACTCATCGTGACACTAGCAACCTGACTCGGACTCGGAAACTTGCTGTGGGTCATCACAACATAATATGGCTGCCAGACTCGTTCAAGTTCAGTTCAAGCCAAAATACTACTAGTAGGGAATTCGGACTACCAATAGAATGTACCTATATATTTTCTAGTATACTCAGGCTAGTAGTATGTATTGTTGATGATGCCATTCCGAGTCTGAGTCTGAGTCCATCTTCGAATCAGAAACGAAAAGCTGATATCATGTCTTCGCCATCTGTGAAATCATCATCTTCCGACTCGGAATTACTTCCGATACATTTTTCCTCATCCGTGCCATCAGGATCCGACTCAAAGTCATCGGAGTCATTGTCGTCATCGAGCTCCTCCAAGTCAACCATTGCATCGTCATCATCGTGACCGTCCGAGTCGTCACCACTGGCACTGGCCCGGGCATTATCCTTGCATCCGTAACCAGAAGAATCTGTGCCCAAGGAATGTAGTCCATCTCCCTCTTCAAGTTCCATGTCATTTGACATCTCCGAGTATTCATCACTAGCAGTAGATTCATCGTCACTGGCAGGCTTCTGTCTCGGGGCCACGGTCTGGAATCGTCCGACACGAAACTGGGCTTCATGACCGACACCAATACCTGCGTATCGGCAGAACATGTCCTGATCCACAAAACTGCATGGGTCAGACATTCCGAGTCATGGTGTTTCAAATGGGCACTGCAACAGACTCACATGTTAACATAAAATGAGGTCCAGTCATCCACCTTATCGGATCCCCGAGAAAAGGAAGGTCCATGCCTCAAGAGATTGCTGGTGCGCCCATCGGAAAATGAAGGTATGAGGTGGCATCCACGAACTACTAGTGACGGGTCAAGAAATCCGAAGGCATTTTTGTCACTCTCTGGGACGAAACCAACTTTAGGCAAGCGAGCACGACTGAAGCCCCAATGATAACCAGGTTCCACACCAAGCCAGCGGACCCACAGGACTTCCATTGTCTGAGGAGAGTAGCACCGAGCATTGGGACCGACGTGGAGAACATCAATGTGGAAGGCACGCAGGACACGAGCATACCAGTAGGGATGTCCCGTAGGGTCATCTTCTCTGGATAATGTCATTATTGGACAGTTTCGGCTTGGTCGGAGGACGTCCTGCTCACGCCGGATATCGTAGGATGTGTAGTTCATGCGAAGAATTCTTGATTCAATAACCCGGGTGAGGTTGATGAACCGGAGATCATTGCGCTCAGCATCATTGAACCTGTGCTCATCTCCATCGTAGTCATACCTGAGTAAGCGGCACAGTAAGTGATCCTTCAGTTTAGGGATGAAGTCCTAGTTACATTGCATGAGGAGTAGGTAAAATCTACAACATTTCAACCATACCTTGGTTGCCGGATCATCCAAGTGATCTTTCAAAAGCATGGGGAGATTTATTGCATTTCCTCCTCGTTTCGACATGACGTGGTGCATATCTGCAAGCGCCTTGATACCGCTTGGGATAAGGTCTGATGCGGCAAGAGACTCTCCTTGATCCTCTAGCTGCCGCTGAATACGAGTGAAGCGTCTCTCTTGTCTTGTAATACCAGCCACTGCATCTTTCTTGTTTGTGTGGGCGTAGAATTTCTTGATGAGACGGTGCACAAGTTCTCCCTGGAACAGAGTGATTTCTTTCATTCCACAAGCACTAGTGTATTATCTTACCAGCTGTGTCGTGTATGAATCAGTTGTACCAAACTGTCTGATAGTGCTTGTGTAGTCTCCGAGCGCATGGAATTTGTATGTGAGGGTATTGAACGCCTTTGGCCGCAAACCACCATCATTAGTAGCTGCTGATCCAGCTTTATGGAAAGAAGCATTCCCTTTCTCCCTCCGTTGTCGTGCAGTAGCTTCACTAGGTAATTCCTTTGTTTGAAACGCACTACAGGTTATGCGTTGAAAATTTCTTATTTGTCCAGCGAGTCTACCAAGGGCTTGGTCAAGTAGAGTTAGAGAGTCATCTGAATGGAGCCGAAGCTTGGCGAGAGCGTGCCACTCGCAGAGGCGAAATAGCAGCACTCTGATTACCGAGTCGTGTTTCCGAGGGAACAGACCATCAAAAGCAGGTATGGAGCACTTGAAAATAATGCATCGTGTTAGTAGATGCCCTTCGAATTCGAGTATAAGGTAGAATGCACCTGTAGCATATCCTCAAAGTGTCTTGCCGCTCTTTGTCTCATGTTTGAAACATTTGGTGGGAACCGGCGAATGGAATCAATACCAAAGGATGGGATTGCATGATACTTGGAAGCCTTGGTCTTAGTAGCAACTTGAAAAATGATCCAAGCACGTATCGCACCGCTCGTTCAGTATTGCAACCAATTCAGAATCTAGTGTATAAAGTATTCGGATCAGATGGACAAGTACTGACTTCAATACGCCGAGCTCAAATTTGTGCATAAGATCAACAACAAAAATGGAAAAGAGCTTAAAGCCAAACGGTAATAGACATTCAGCAAATGCATTCTTGGACAGTCATCAGGTAGCAGAAAACAAAGCAGTTGCCAGTGCTGACTCACGAAAGTAGGAACCAAAGAGAATCCTTTCAAGATTCGCTCAATAACTGCTCCTTTGATCAGTTTTCCAAGTTTGTATATGGCATGTCGTGCGCTCAATATTCTTCCTCAAAGATATTCCCTAGATTTTGTAACCCTCGCCATGATGTCAGAGGCAAACCCAAGACGGGCAAAGCTTGACTTCGGTATTTCGCATCTCGGACAGGGGCAGATACCCTTGTCACGAATGGTTGCGAGGATAATCCTAAGGAAGACGAAGACTTAAGAGTTACCAAAGAAAAACGGAGGATATGACTGACTTCTCTGGGTAGTCGGCAGAGTATGTGAAAATCCGAGGATAGACCCGCCGAGTTTTCCCATCGTGACACTTGACCATGATTCCGTCCTCATATGCCTTGATGAAGTCGTTATCCAAGAGGGTTGTCCAGACAGCATGAACGAGCTCTCGTTTGCAATGAGCGAGGATATCAGTCTGGCGTTTAGTTTTGCAAAAGCTAGAGATAAAGCGTGAAATCGACTCTGGAAGCTGAAGCAAGGTTATTAATCAGTGCATACCTGACACTATATACCACTGGATGTACTGATGGGATGAATGCAACCGGGTGGCAGGGACCAGTGTTCGGGGAGGCACGTCGGTACTTTGAGATATTCCCAAAGAACAAATAGATGGGCCATGCAGTTGCATGACCAAACTGAGCAGGACAAGTAGCGTCCGACCAGAACATCATACCAGCAATAACTCTCTCTAGTTGACAGCCATCTGATCGTCGTAGCTTTTGCACCTTGTTATGTTCCTCAATCCAAGCGTCAGATGAATATAATTCATCATATATCCTCTGCTCCTTTTCCGTTGTTGGGGATTTCCAGATTCGTTTGAATGGTGTTAGATGAAACCATCGGAATGCCGCTTCAAAGAATGCTGCTCTGATAATGGCAGTGAGGGGTCGGTATCTGAAGTTTTCTATGGAGAATGGTCTTCCATTTCCATTGGGGTCTTTTTCGCGGATCAGAATATCAATTGTGACTGTTGCTGTTAGAACCGTAACTCCGGTATCAACTCCGGAACACCGGAGGTGACTTAGGGAGTGGGACTTGGCTTCACCGTATGTGGTGCGCCCTTCCAAGAGTTCGGTCCCGGATTTATGGAGAACGGAGGTCGGACTTAAGATGTGGAAAGGTCAAGTCAAGCGGAGGTGTCAGAGGAGAGTCGTCGAGACTCAAGCGGAAGTCAGGAGAGTTATTCTAGATGATATTCGAACTAAAGAATACAGGAGTGAAATCGGAGGCTTATATACGGAGTTCAAGAATGATTA
>JBBPRR010000705.1:0-17765 GCA_038093115.1 Hortiboletus flavorubellus | reverse complement strand
TTCTTTCTCAATGTCGACCGCCAGGAGAAGGCGCAGTGTTGACAAGAACAAGCAAACCAAGGTCGAAGGCGGCTCCCGCTTGGGCACAGCCACCACTTATAAACCGTGAAACATCACTACAACTTGCATTACCGGCACTTTCACTGGCAAACATGGCAGTATCGTATGTACATCCGCTCTCCTCACTGACACACTGCCTCACGATCTACAAAGCAAGCTGCAACAAAGTCCCATAAGTCACACAACCCCTAACTAGTACAATGAAACAAAACCCACCGGTGCAAGACAGTGAACCCCAACCACAGGTCGTACCTTGAAACCATCCGAGTCCAACATACCACTGAGGGCATCATACCAGTCACTCAGATGTATGTTGTTCGCAGCATGTTTGTACACCGAGTCAATGAACATGTCTCTGGGTAGTAATGTTAGTCATGATGGAGCCGTCCACATTTGCCAATCCGACTTTGTGCAGGTGTGTCTGCTGCATGCATGCGTCAAGTATGTGTCCACTGGGGGAGGCAAAACTTTGACCCACCGAATGTCTAGAGGAACGCCTTACGTATCTAATCAAGAGCTCGACAGCGAACCTAACAGTGCAGGTACTGACCTGTACTTACTGGCGACAGTAGCATACTAGGCGGTCTCTAACAGTCGAAACAAGCCCATGAGCACGGAAAGACTCTCACGCTGGGGATGGCCTTACGAATATCGTAGATGGATTGTGGAAAAACATTCGTGCCGAGGAGCTTGTCAGCGTATAGTTGTACAAGCCCCAGCTAGACACGGTGAGCTGGGAGTCAAAGAAGGCCAGTTTGACCAGTATGCCTGCTGTCATTTCCGTAGGGCAAGTCCGGGTGCTGACCATCCTTGGCGATGGCATAGTTCAGACTCTGCGGCACATAATGGTCAGACTTTCGTGATTTCGCACACGTTGGTTGTGGAATAATAAGCTGCCCCCTCTGTGCAGTACGATAGTGAACTCAACGCGAACCACGTGTAAAACCAACATGACGAACTTAGGCATGATGAAATCATTGTATTCAGTGTAATCTTGCCGTGTTTCGAGCATAACTTAGTGAGTGAAGACTGGTCCGGTCGTGTTAGTGTTTCGTAGATGAGCGCGGGACCGGGACCGGAGGCACATGACGTCATTTCCCCATCAATCCATCACTGATCTGCCTGGTGACAATAACAAAGTGTGCAGGACCTGGCGGTAGACATTCAATCGTTGGCCCGAAAAAGTGAGACAATGAGAAAGCTAGCGGAGTGCTAAGGAGCCCCTTTGACTCGTTTTCTCACGACAGCCCCTTTTCCTTGAACACTCGCCATGACATCCAACGCACGATTCAGAACATACAACTCTCGCCACGATGGGGACTCCGATGCTGACTCCCAGTCGGATTCAGACGACGGGCTCATCTTCCGCCCCTGTCCTACCCTGGCCAGCCGATTCGATACCGACGAGCTCATCCAAACATGTGAAGACTGTGGTCGGTTTTTTGCCAGATGTTGCCTCCACAGAAAAAGGGAGGCGACTGCTTGCCACCACAGCCGTATCGTGTTTACAGATGGTGCCTGCGCAAACAACGGGGCGCACAATTCGGTGTCGGGAATTGGCATTGCATTCGGACGCACCGGGGAGGATGACCAGTTTGCCATTCCTGTGGATGATAGGCTCGACCCTGGGGGGAGGCGGACGAATCAACGTGCCGAGCTTCTTGCTGCGATTCGAGGTCTGAAGAAGATTTGTAGGCACGACAGAGAGAATCTTTTGGGGAAAATGGAAGAACATGGGGCCGATCTCGATTCAGAGTCCCCAGAGATCATAATCACGACGGACTCCGAATATGTGGTCAAAGGGATGGCGGAGTGGTTGCCCAGGTGGAGGGTACGTACGGGTGTCCATGGTATCTCGGGCGTTGGTTTTGACTCGCACGACTTTCATTGTCAAGGAAAACAATCTCAGGAAGTCAAATGGTGAACGACCCTCGAATCTCGATCTCTTCCTCGATTTGGGAGCAGCGATAGAGGCTTGTCAACACAAATATGGCTGCAAGGTCCAGTTCTGGAGAATCGACAGAAGATACAACGTCATTGCTGATGAATTGGCGAAGCGTGCTACGCATATTGCTGCTGATAGTGGAGGTCGCTCTGGACAAACTACAAACGAGTCCAGCGGCATTGCGATTGCGTTTTAGCTTTCATAAGAAGGGAGCGACGGTACGTTAACAAGATCGATCACTTGTGGCTAGGTTACAACTTCGTTATAGCGCTTTTTCTTTTTTTAGTGAAATGTTGGACGTTGATCATATGTAGTCTCTTCAAGAAGTCCTTTGTTCTCTGTGGTTCCCCAAGAAATCCCACTGTTTCTCAGATATACCTAAGGCAAAGGCAAGGCTGATTGTTCATCACCTTTCTTATTGGCCCTACTATTTCAATTCGTAAGAGACACACCTTTTGGCGCCACCCAGCACCTTCAGGCTTCAGGACCTAGGGTGTCCACTTGTCTGGTGTGAGGTGTTCAAATATTCTCCCTTGCGCCACAACGTAGGCATCTTTTTCCGGCAACGACCCGGGTGGCGCGGGACCAATCGATCAGTTTGGGACCAGTAGCCCGAGAATATATACTTGGTTGTGGCACCTGGGATGATGAGCCAGACCATATTGGACCCCGCTGTCTCAGTTTTGCCTCTCACGCAACCACACTTTGTCGTCGCTTTTGCACTGCTTCGATTTTCTCGACACTAACTCTTTGTAGAAAATGTGGTTACTCGATACGAAGACCTTGCAGCTACGCGCATTCCCAGGGGAGCTGCCTGGCTGGAGACCGGGCCCGCGACCTGGACAGACACCACATTATGCGATCCTCTCCCACTGTTGGCGTGAAGAAGAGGTTCTCTTCCAGGATATTCAAGACCTCGATCGTGCACGTGGGATGGCGGGGTTTACCAAGATCAAGCACTGTTGCGAACAATCCCTCAAGATCGGCTATAAGTGGGTATGGGCGGACACTTGCTGCATAGACAAGTCCAGCAGCGCGGAGCTTTCAGAAGCAATCAACTCCATGTTCAAATGGTACGGGCATGCTGGTACCTGTCTTGTCTATCTGGACGATGTCGACCATGGGGATCCACATCGTCAGGACTCCTTGTTCCGCAAAGGTCGATGGTTCACACGCGGCTGGACGTTGCAAGAGTTGTTAGCTTCAAAGCGCCTAGTGTTTTTCTCAAAGGACTGGTCATTCCTGGGTACGAAAGGGAGCTTGCTGACATTGCTCAGCGCCATAACCAAGATACCCGTGGACGCCCTGTCACACAACTCCTCCTTCAGCTCGTTTAGTGTTGCTCAGCGCATGTCTTGGGCCGCCGGACGGCAGACTACGAGAATTGAAGACCAAGCATACTCCCTGATGGGCCTTTTCGACATCTTTATGCCCATCATCTATGGCGAAGGCAGTTCTGCGTTCAGAAGACTCCAACTCGAGATCATTCAGCGCTCGAGCGACCAAACAATCTTTGCTTGGTCGCTCGAAAGCTCAACGCCTTATCCATTGCCCTTCTTTTCGGGCTGGATCCAAACTGACACCACCGACGACTCTGACTCGTCCCCTGTTCTCGAGTTACCCTCCCATTTCCGTATCGAATATTCATCCATCCTTGCACCATCACCTGCTGATTTCCAGGGCTCGGGAAGTATTGTACCATTGCCCGGGTCAGCGAGAAACAAATCCCCCAACGAGCTACCGGAATCGTTGACGGAGTACTCTTGGTCCCACCTTGGCCTTCACATACAGATGCCACTGATTCCAGTGCGGATACGTACTAAGGCGGGTCGACCATTTCTTGCGATGTTGTCGTGTTGGAATCCCGAGGAACAGTCCATCTATGGTATCATGCTTCTTCGCAATAACGTGCAAGACCCATACCGCTGTTACAATTTGGGGATATTTGGTAGCGGAGTGTCGGATTCTAGCAACCACCTCGTATCCGTCTCCAAGAAGGACTATGATGAAGTTGCTCCAAAGCTGGTGGTCTCCCGCGACATATACATCACCAATCAACCTGATCCTGGGGATGATTCCATTTCAGATTCGGCAATCGGTCGTGATTCCCCTACGCACATTGACACTAGGTCGAGTCGAGTTCGACTCTCCATTGTTATCCCTGACCTTATTCTTAAAAAGCTCGAGGAGATGGGCTTCTCCCTCGCTGGGCATGCATCTCAACGTGGACCGGAATCCGCACTAGACATGGAAGTTCGGACAGAACTTGGGGGCGACATTATACTAGAATTCCAGTGAGCGCAACCATTGTATTCTCGTGAACATTGTTGAACTGTATTATTTTGGTCGCTCCCCTTCTTCAACCCGTAGATTACCTCCACTCGGGACGGATATTCCATATAGTTATTCATGTTGTCCTTCCGCCCACGCAAATCTGTTATTTCAAAATAGCTATATCAACCAAGCATTCTCCGTCTTCATCGGGCACTCTCGCCACAGCCTCCTGGAGGCGTTTTATCCAAAGGTCTCGATAGATGTCGCATTCCATCGTTCCGGGGAGTTCGCTACGCTTGAAGCACAGGCAGTGTGTGATCAATACGATCACCACGACTATCATGGACATTTCCGTGTCCCTTCTCATGTCGCGGTGTATGAGGAGAACATCGATGACTCCTGGATCCGGTTCAAATGTGACGACGCCGACGACCGCCCTGGCCTCGTTCGCCACTGCGAATGCGAGTGCAAACGATACCGGGACGCTTCTACCACCAAGATCTTTGGGGATCACAAACGCGGTCTGTCGGTGACAACAACCACATGGAAAGAGCACGGTGCCGAGGAGAACACCACGTATTGCACCGTATGGGTGGAGCTATCGTTACTAGGGCGCATCTATGGTGGTGCAGAGGAGTGCGTTGTCCAGACCGCAGTCACGCACATGGACGCTGATTTATTCTCGTAGCTGTAATGAATTTGATACCTGTAGCGACGTTGCAGAGTGGGGGAGCGTTCATTCTGATGGTGGGGCAGAGAACCAGGACGATTCTTCCCTGTCGTTCTAGGCCCATCGCTCCCGGAGAGGGTTGGCGCTTGCAGAAGCTTTTCAACTGGGAACGGGAGGGGACGTCAAGCCTTTGTACCTCAACATCTCGCAACAAGATCTCGCTCTTCCTGTTTCCCTTCTTAATGGAACCTTGATAATCCAACGATATGATCCATGGGTCTTACGGACTCGGTGTCCTCACTCACCCGGTGGAACTGAAGACAGATTACAACGCCATGTGGAAGACAGTATACCTCGAGATACAATTCTTCGTGCCTTGTCGCAATGCATGAAACGGCACAGACGGGATAGAAGAAGACGTACCAGACTGGAAGGGCTTTACCTTCCTTTGATTCTCGCTCTGTCTTCAAAGAATTGCTCCACAGTGCTGCCCATGCTCACAGGCGGGAGTTCGCGCCGGTGAATGTTGTTTACTGCTCGGATTCAGTGGAGCTATCCAACCGTCAAAGAGGGAGCACAGTTGTGTGGGCACGAACGTACATTCTCAGGTATCTTTGGGAGGGCACCTCCGCCGCCGCATCACCAATTCCCGAAGACGAGAAGGGCAGGAGCGTTCGATTCAAGGTTCTGTCACGATTGAGCAACAGAAATCGCTGGTGGAGCACAACTAACCTTGTTGATGCGTGATACCTTTATTCACATCGCCAACGGACGCCTGCGCTGTGTAGGTTTCTACAGAGCGGTCGCTCGACTACGATTATCCAATGTGAGCACAGGCATCTCTTAACACCTCACCGGAATGCGGAGGGCAGTACAGTCCAGAATGTACCTTGGGGAGTTCTGCGCCGTTGCTGCTGGGTAACTGGAGGGGAATCAAATCAGGAAACAACGAGCACAAGCCAGATGAAACCCTCGGCCCGCCAAGGAGAGACAAAATTAAAAGAAAGAAAGATGATGATACGGTACAACCAGTTTAGACGCGCCGGTGACGACAAAGTCAAACTCCTGATCGGCGACGTTGTCGATAATCGACCACTGAGGTCGTCATGCGGTTTTTTTTTGGCCTGAAAATGTGAGAGTAAATATTTTTGACTCACGGTAATGCATGTAACTGATTGCATTGGAGCCTGGGGCTCGGCGCCGTCTACCTTGGACGACAACGAGTGACTATCTTGGACTCGCTTCAAGGTCTGCCTATGGGTAATCACAGATCCGGTAGAGAGATACGCTTATCGACTCTCCTTCTTCGGCGTCTGTTTGAGATGCACATTCTTCAAGACCAGGCTCTGCCAATAAAAAGGGACTGTGAGAGCTCGGTCGAAAGAATATTCCTCTCGGAGGAGTGACGATGCCACTCGACAAAGGCAGTTACGAACGCCCAAAACACACCGCTGACCGTTGGGGCTAACGAAGCGACTCCAGGATTTCTGGAGCTTTCGAGTTCTGCCAAAGGAACAGAACCTCGGCAAATATTGAATCCAGTCAAAAAAAATCCGAGCTGAAAAAAAAAAAAAATGCCGCAGACATGGCATGACACGTCTGGTCTTCTGTATTCTTGGCTATACATCAAGGAATATCATGTCCGAGGATCCGTTCTCCGGTTCGAAACGGAACATGGGGCGAAAGCGAGGGGGTCCTTGATTGGGTCGAGCAAAAGCTCGACGAAACACCCATGACTTTCAGCTAGTAGCGTGCCAGATCCTTCAGATTTCAGGCTCAGAGGTTAGAATCTCGGGTGCCAACTCGATTCATCCAGGCTAGTGCCAGACTCACATCACCCGTTTGACTCTCCAAGTCAATCTCCCTCGCCAAGATGCGCGATCCGACGTCCATCACGATACACACACTGCCACCACGACTCTGCATGCCGATGGCAGGCCCCGAGTTCGACGTTTCGAGTCCAGAACACTAGCGACGTTGCGATCGCGCGACAGAGTTTCAGCTTCACTCGAGTTAAACTCTGAGTCTCTGACGCCACCGTCGGAACGGTGTCATCCATGATGCATATCCCTCCGCCGAACACGATGATGATGGCAGTCAGGCCTGGCGCAACGTGTTCTTTTTGTTGCAATATCCGATCCGACGAAGCCCTGAGTCATTGCCGGGCTATGGCCCTTGTTTGCCTTGCGCCCTCAGGCTCCGAGTGTGACCACTCGACCGCGACCGAGGACGCGTCCCTGAGAACACATGCCTCGAGTCTGGACGTCGGCGTACCGTATGAGATCGGGTCCGGTAATCTGCGCGGCACCCTGAGGGCCACATGTGCCGGTTGGACATTTTCCTTCATACTAGTCCGGATCCTGCCGCGAACGTGTCACTGGCGTTTTAGCCATTGGCGATGCCGGAGACAATGCCGTGACCACCGCATTGGCGGGAAAGTGAAGATCCTGTTGTACGGCGAATGCATTCAGGACTAAGTCAAGTGGATTATCTAGGACAAATTGATGATTGTTGGAGTCATGTGTGCATGCATGGTTTATCTACAGATGATCAAGGTACCGACGTAAACACAAAAGATTTTTTGGTAAGAAGTGGGGGTTTTGCAGGATGACTGAATGACGAATTTCGACAACAACAATGTTCTACCGTCGCCCAAAGACGACTTTTAAAAAATATGGAACAAAAGAAAGAACAGAAGAAAAAAAAAGAATATACATACAAATAACATACACCTTCGACTTCCGTGTCTCGTTTGTGTTCCTTGCGGTCGAATGAGTCACGACGCTACCATCGGGGATGACGATATTCTCGTCGAGAGATCCCGAAGGACAGTCTTGACAACGCACAACCATGTGTTGACCCTGTCCACCTCGTCATACGCTCCGTCGGCATGCGCACTGATCTTCCGCAGAATCAACCGGCGCAGTGCTCTCGTATCTTCGTCTTCCTCATCTCGTAGGGTCGTAGCCAATGAGACGACCGAAGACCGCGCAGAGGAAGAGCGCGAAGAGCTTGCACTACTGTTGTTGCTGTTTGGCGGTGAAAGATAAAATAAATTGGATGACGAGAGCGACGACCCCGAGCTATTGGCATGGGCATATGGGCCCATTGCCTTGGGCCCATCGGGCCAAAAAGCAAATGGGTCGTTCACAGGCAGATATCGAGAACGGAGATTCTCCACCATGGCTTCCCGAACCTAAAGGAGCGTTAAGTTTGCTGCGGGTGACGTTTCGCTCGGCTCACTTTGACTGTACGCTTGATGATTCGTTCGGCCCGAGTAATGAAGTGGTTCGCGGTGGAGATCAGGTGGTCAATCTTGATGGAGCAAATACGAATTAGTACCCGAATAGGTAACCCCAAGGAAGAAAATTTACCCCATGCAAGCACTCATCGATGGCGGATAAGTCGCGGCTCGCGGCCGATAAGACCACCTGAACGGAGTGGGTGCCATCTCCAGACAGCGAAAGGTCGGAAACAGAAGAAGTGGATAAAGGTCGTGAACGGCACGTAATGCCCTCCGTGTCTGTAACGGTGATAGTCGGTTGTTTGGCGTCTTCCTTCACCTCCCTCCCAACTGCGCAGTGAGGATCGTCGAGCTCGTAGCAAAGTTGTGGGCGAAGCGGTTTGCCCGCCACGATCTTCTTCTTCAACCACGCCTTGAGCTTCGTTTTCGAATGGAACTTGTAACTCTTCAGAAGCGCCTTGAGCTTGCGATCCTTCGAAGGTTTGTCCTCGATCGAGCTCGCATGATCTCGTGAGAATAGCTCCCGCTCTATCTCAATGAGGTTCGCGAGGTGTGCCTTGTACGTAGCTGAATCGGCACTGAGAATAAAACTATCAAGCCATTCAGGCCATGGGACAACCCGAACGCCAGATGGAGAAGTGGTTTCAAGCGTTTGGGAAACGGCTTCTGTAAGAACGGCAACCTCGACAAATTTCCTCACTTGCTCGTCTTTCAGTAGGGGCGCGTCCGACTCCACAGCCGTCGACTGCGAATCTTCAGAGCCTCGTGCGAAGTGTTTGTGCGCCAATCGAGCAAGATGAGAATAAACGGGATCTTGCGCAGATAGTTGCCCCTCGGCCTCTTGTGAAACGTGATTCCACTGACGGTCAACAACATTGAGGATCTCGCGGGTACTGCGCAGTTCCTTGGCGGCATCGTCGATTTGGCCCCGGAAATACGCCAAGACGTCATCGCCTAATTGGGAGGCTTCTTGGACGACGGATGCAAATTTATTGAATTCGGTTTGATCGCGGATGAATTGGCCCTCGGTGTAAAGATATTGGAAGTTGTCTAAAAGTTGTTCAGAGGTCGTAGTGATGTCAAAGTCGGGCGGGAGGTGGCTCGCGGGTCCTCGGGATTCGTTGGGTGAGGGAGGATTGACGGGGGTGGCCCAATTCGTGAACGAGGTGATGGAAGAGAGGGACGTGGAGGTGCCCGGGCGGATGGTGCGCTCGGACAAGGAGGACTGAGGTCGGTTGGATTGTCCTTCAGTCATGAACGCGGCACGGAAATGTGATTTTGCCACCTCCAACGCTGTGAGTCTACCAAAAATCATCACCATCAGATACTTTAATAGGTGAGTAGGGAAACAACGAAACTCACCCTCGCGAATTGCGTAGGTTCCGGTAAGACCCCGTTGGGTCACAATCAAGAAAAGCGTACAACACATCAATACATTCGCCGTGCTCGGCGGCTATATGAATACAAGTCTCTTCGTTCCTGTCTCGGGCAGACAAAGGTGCATGGAGATCGCGAATGAGGTGTACAGCGAATTGATATAGAAGGTGTGCCGAGTTTGGCACGTCGGTGACGCGCCCGAGTCGAGCAAGGCAGTGAAGTGGTGTATAGTGCTCCCAGGTAGTAAACAAACTGATGTCGGCGCCAGCGCGGTAGAATGCGTCGAGGATCTCAGTAGACGGATTTGGTACAGATGCACAGTAATGGATGGCGCTCCATCCTTCGGTATCGGGTACATTGATAAGAACGGGGCCATTTTCCAAAGTGGATGGTTCGAATGACTCTGGTGAAAACAACAAGGAGTAGATCGATGAAAGATCGGCGGTAAGTACAGCGTTTACAACCGAGTCGGTGATACGAGAAAGCGATTCAGGGGGAAAGACCACGGTAGGAGGTAAGGGGGTAGGCGGGGCGGAGGTATACGGAGATAGCTGGGCGACATCAACGCAGGAAGGCTCACACAGGCCATCCTTATTACCGTTCTGACACGGGGAAAATGAAATTAAGTTTAACTCGGACATGAAAAATCCGTCTCAAAATGTACCTTGTATTCGCGCCAGCGATTGCAGCGTAATGCATATTCACACTCCCAGAGCACACTTGGATGGGGGAGTGCGAATTGAATGGAAGAGCGATGGTTTCGATCCCTCATATCAGGGCGAGAACCGTGTGAGAGCTGTCAAACAAGGTAATTAGATCAAGCACGCGCCACACAGCGCTCCACTCGCCAATTGTTGCACGACTTCCGTTCTGCAGTCACGCGCCGCATCTACGGTAACCATTGAGCGTGCACTGAAGGGTCAGACGAGGTATGAGCGGACTCACACATTAACGGCGTTGCGCCGTCCGTATCCACACCGTCGACAGAGACGGCACCGGAGCTACTCTCGAGCAAGACCTGGACGACCTCGGGTATGTCAAGCCAAGCAGCCATTCCAAGCGGGGTCACGTCGTTGATAGAGTCCTGCGGCGCGTTGAGGGTGAACAGCGAGATACCGGGGTGAGAGACCGCGATGCGGATCACGTTAAGGCGGTCTTGAGTCATGAACGACGCGTCGGACGCGTCGACGGTTTCCCATCTGTAAAGTGCGACGGGAGCGGTGAGCGGGAAGGCCAGTGGCGGCAGAAAAGACGGGGACATGCCTGTCGGCGGTGAGTGCGCATGTGAGCACGGTGCGGCCCGAGGTGTCGGAGGCGTTGATGTCGGCGCCGGCTTCGAGGGCGTCCTGGAGGGCGGAGGCGCTGCCTTCGGACGCAGCCTGGAGGAGGGCAAAGTTTTCAAAAGAGCGGTGTGGGCGACTCATTGCGGGTCGTCAGTGGTTTCGTGAGGAGAGGGGGGGCGGGAGAAGGAGGAGGGAGGTAAGGCGGGTAGATATAGCAAATCTAAGTTGGGGTGTGCCGTGACGGAGGTAAGAGGAAGAGAAGAAACGAATTTTTCGGAGGAGGTTCTGTGAAGATTTTCCATCCAGGCTGGGTTTGTATAATGCGGAGAATGTGAGAACAGTTTGGGCTGGGCCGTCCATTGGCTCTCGTACAACCTGTCCCCGCTTGCCTTGCCTCGAGGCCGCGTAGCAAATAAAACAAAACCGGGACAAAATGCACTCACGCTCAGGACAGCATCTGCACTACTCCCGACATTGTGCCGCACTCAATAACGTCCCGTTGCGTCACATGCATGCAGGGAAACGCGTCGGACGACGAGTAAGATAGTGCTCAAAGCCACTTTCAGCACCACCGACACACATCGCACCGCACCGCTGACTTGCACCTTCCTTTTATGAGTCTAGTCCAACGCCACACCTGGGAATCGCTCAGCTTAAGGTTACGCCCATGGCGAAATCACATACTCAGCATGCTTATGTCTGATGGGCCAGCCCGATATTAGGGCTACATATCCGATATCGAACCCAATATCGTAGCTCGAAGCGATAGGGAAACGAAATGAGATGTACGAAACCGGGATATAATATATGTGAAATACATAACATGCCATCGATACTCTGAATGTTTGCTCGTCTCGGCTGTCTGTGCTTGCACTCGGTAAGAACGATCGACAACAACACGTCGTCACCCAAATGCTCCCAAATATACTGCGTCAACCGACGGTGACCAAACCCCCACCACGTTTACAGAAATGCATCTCGTGACAGTTCGCCCTATGATAGAATCCCGGGATGCCCGGGATACGTAAGTACGGCGTGCCCGCCAGAACCATGATGGCCCACTAACCTTCACTTGTTCAAAGTTGGCAATAGCCCTGTCCAAGTCCCACGCATTATTCTGTAGGCAATCCACCGCAAATTGTGCATTTAATCCTGTTCGTTGGCAAACCTGCACAATTAGATCGCGCTGAGGCTCCAGCTGCGCCCGGAGACATCCGCAAAACAGATAACCGAAGCATACGTCAGGCGCCGTTGCATTGGGTCAAAGGACTGGACTACGTACAAAATTGGATAAGGCATCTTGGAGAGCTTGAGGAGCCGACGGAACTGGCATTGGTTGCTGGGTCGATTGTTTAGATGGTAATACGTCTCCCGCTTGCACTTTCATGGGTCCTGGCCTCCAAGCCTCATGACTAGAGTACGCTCGGATGCACAATTGATCAGATAAAATCATCACATCCCAACCATTCAACTTCGCCCTGCAAAACACAGAATGATAGAAAACCATAAGTGCGATATCACGGAAATCATGGAAAGCCAAACGAACCGAGAACCAGGTGGAGCGGGGGCAAGGATAAATGCCCTGTCAAACGAACGGATACCTTGAGAAGGCTCTAATGAAAAGTCAGCCGTGACTCATCACAATATTGCGGGATTCGGCCGCGGCTTAAGTCAACCCGGAAATTTCCGGGATGAATACCCCCAGCGCGATTATCGCGGGATGGATAGAATAACGTACCTTCAGTGAATTGACCGTGCAGCGAAACGAATAGCTTCAGGTCTTCGCCTTGCCCAACAGGCCAAGCGTCAATGCAGAACTTCTCCGGCGAACCCGATATCTCATGCTTGGTCTTCGGAAGCACGGACATGGCACGAATAGCAGCTTCGCTTCCAAGATGTAGACTGTGGAATGCCTTGTCCGAGCCGCCTCCTCCCAGCCTATTCAGGTTCCTTGAACCGCCATCTAGCCAGACTGACCAATCCAACTTCCGTTGGTTCGGTAATTGGGAATGTAATCCCTGTATTCGGGCTCGAGCGGGAATAGTGGTATTGACAGAAAACGAAAATGTCGCCAATGGATGGTAGGCATCCAAGAGCGCGGCCCGTTGATCGTCGAATAACGGGAAGAACCTGCGGTTCGGTAAATATGACCAAAATCGGAACAGATTGGAGAAAAATAGAAAGGAAATTACTCACCGTACAAGGAAGTTGCTGATAATGCTATCTTCGACCCCAGTGACAAATGAGGGTTTCATTTCGTCGGGGAACGTCGTAGCCGTCAGGCGCTTCTCTGTCACTGGGGCTGATGAAGGTCCAGGCGCATCAAACCCGATTGTTGCAATTGCTTCTTGGTCCAACATGACCAGAGAGGGAAACCGACGAGCCATGTCACTGATGATGCGCTGAGAAGACAGATTCTTGTTACCATCACACAGCTTACCTCTTGTATTTCTCCCCTCTTCCGTGTTTGAGTTCGAGCTCCCTCAGTGGGTTTCCAATCAAGATCAACTCCCGAAGGTGTTCCAGTTTGCCTTTCCTCCCAGAAATGTAGTCAATATCCCGCCAGACTTTGAGATTATTATTTTGCAAAGAGAGGTTGGCGAGCTTTGGCATATAGTGCACAAGAGTCGACAATATTTGACCAGAAGCTATCTTGTTATTGGCCAAGGAGATTGTCTGAACCTGACAAGGATCAACGAAACCGTGAAATAAGAGATGGACTGAATCTCACTGGTGGCTTGAGATTTGAAGCGAGCTTGAAAATGACAGAAGCTTCTCTCGACGTCGATCCAGGCGCGCCGGGCGGTAAAAGCCCGTGTTTCGCAAGTTCAGGGTCATCCGACATGGACTGCCGAGTAGCGATAATAGTACCTTCAGACTCCTGACACTGAACACGGTAACACATGTAGCGCTCACCTCGAGATTAAGAAACTGGACGTCTGGATTCCACCTTCTGTTTACGAAATGTCTCCACACATCAACTGTCTTCATACCCACTGTGGGCACTCTTCCACTGTCCGGAGCAGCTGAGGTTGTCGTGAGCGCATTCCTGCGAAGCCGCCCCACCGTCGGATTCCTCGCACTCGAAGCACCACGGATCGAAATACCCTCCATAGGCGCGCCGGTGGACTGTATCCGGGCAGCGAGCTTGAATACCGCCCCACATCCACAGCAGAGGCGAGTTCAAGGGGGCGGCGGTGGGAGCGAACAGATGACAAGGGTGAGCGCCGTGTTTCAGATAAAAAATGGGGGACAGAGATTATGGGAGTACGAATGAAGAGGTGAGAGTATGTGGTACGGCGATGGAATGGGAGCGAAACCACCGATGGGAGTAGATAGGTTTATACACGACAATGTTAAAGCCGGCAAATGGAATGATAATGAGACGTTATGCAACGATATGGTGAATATGCGGAGCGAGACATCGAAAGAGTAAGGTCTTGTATTTACCATGGAAGCCTTGGATGGGCCAGGCTGGTGGTCTTTGAAGGCATCAATTGGACGAGGGCGGTGGGAACGATTCTTGGAAACGCCTTTGCGCCCGCCGGGTCTGTCTGTGGAGACATCCTTCATGCGCTCGTCTTTGTCAATGAGTCCAGCGCTCCTTAGAGCGTTTGTGGCGAGTGTACGACTGCCTGTGGCGGTTGTCGGGTTCGAGAACATGGTTACGGATGCAATGTTGGTCCGAAGGAATGAAAGTTGTGCGTGTTAGTGACGGTGGTGATGAATGTACGAAGAAAAGAATAATGTTGTCCTGGCAGAGTACGAGTTTGAGTGAATCAGCCTGGAAAAGCAGCTGTGTCAGCATCCCTTGTTTTGGCAATGAGTGGCGCAGAGACCGTTGTTTGGCTTAAAGGCTCATGCCAAACAAATCCCAAATATAGTATTTCTATTTCATTTTTATCATCTGTGACCAACGTCACGCAAGAAAACCATAATTGCAGAATAATGTAATCCGAAAGCAGTACAGTCTACCTCCTACAGAGATGGTTTAAACAGCTTGGTCTACAAGCGACTGCGAAGTAAGTTGTGACCTGCTCGACGATCCTAATTTTCCCTCCGTCCATTGGGTTGGTACATGTATTGATGGGTCGTAACACCATGCCCTTGTGAAGGAGGCTTCGATCCAGATCCACCTGGTGGATTTGGTCGCCGATAATATGCACTAGTACTCCCGGATCTCTCTTGGGGTTGTGGTGGAGCGGTGGAGATGACGGGTGAGGTTGCTGCCGCAAGGGTGGGCATGGGAAATGGGAAATTACGCGATGCAGGTGCTTGCTGTTGGGTCTGGGCATGACGGATGGCGGGCGATGGCTGTGTGGACGTGGCAGGTGTTGAAGGAGCTGGAGAGGCAGATGGCTGAACAGAATTTGGTGGAACAGTCTGCGACGGTGGTGCAGGCGGGTGCGTGTTCTGTTGCACAGGTGTTGCGGACTGTGGTGGCGGGGCCGAGGTAAGCGTAGGCGTTGGTACTGGATTCTCGGTGCCTGGCGTTGGTGCGCTAACCGGTGGACGATCAGAGGATGCTTGACTCTCTGTATCACGCCGACGCTTTGTCCCCCTCGAAGACGACTCTTTCAGACCAAGCGAGGTCGCTTTGATGAGTATTTGGTGCCTTGTAGAGGGTCGTCAGTTAATATATGAGCTGAAGGGGAAACAGCACCTTGTTCGAGAATTGCCCCATTTTTCACACAATGCATCCCACGCTATCTCTCCGTTGGCATTTCGATGTTCCTCCGCCAGCTTTTTTAACTTTTCGGTTTCTTCATCTGACCAAGCGCCTTGGTTTCCGGCGCTTCCTGGTACCGGGGCCGCGGACCCATTCGAACCAGTAGCATTGCTGGATCCAGCTTGCGGGGCCGGAGCAGAAGGATAAAAACCACTATAGCCACTATAGCCATAGTATGGAGCAGTCGGGTATGCGGGAGTACTATACATTCCCGGGACAAATTGTTGTGGTGCCGGATGCTGGTGTCCCATTGAGACGACAAACGATTGTGGATTCGATATTACAGATGCTGCCGACTGCGTGGTCGACGGAGGTTTTCCATTCGTCGAGGGCGGAGGAGTTGGCTGAAGTGGTGGTTGGGGAGGCTGAGGTGTCAGAGGGGTATACCCCGGAATGAATGGATATGGTACGGGAGGGGGGTGAGAAGTCAATCGAGCAGGGGAAGCGAGCTGTATAGCAACGCGTCATCGAGAAGTACCACCTTAAATAAGGAGACGGTTACGAGAGTATCACAAATACGTTTGGCCTCGCCAAGCATTGTCAAGGGATCAACTTTGACACCTGGTCCCATTTGATAGCATTGGGCCATTACCAGTGAAGGTGTAGCTTTCTGTACGCGAATGAAATATTAGCGCCTACGCACACGCGGTCACTCCCGGATCGAACTCACGATAAGCTCTTCGGCAGCACCATAAAACTCGGCACACAAATTTAGAACACGCCATTGGAACTCATAATATTGCTGGTTGTGCGGATGCACTTCCCCCGGCGCTGGGGGAGCAGAGTACTGATAAAATCCATGTGTGGTGGGAGGGTGTTTCACAACTACGGCGCTTGGGGCTGGTGCATCTCTTTCGACCGCGGAACTGCGAACACGCCTATTTTTCGAGCCGCGGGGACGACCGGGACGTCGCTTGCGCTCAACATCTTCAGACGCCGGCGCACCGGATGGTTGCGGTAGAACGGATGGCGCGGGCTCTGCACGCTGCTTCCCCGCGCCATTTCCATTGGATGTCTGTTGGGTAGTACGGTTTGATCTGCGGGGTTGGTGGGTTGCGATCCTTACACATATACATATAAACGCAAGACACCTACTCGTCACCGTCATCGTCTTCCCTTTCGAGTTGTTCCTCCACGGCGCCCTCATCTTCGCCTTCCTCCTCCTCTTCCTCATACTGAGGCTGGACTATTGGCGGATTGAGCGCGTGCGAGAGTGGTTGATAATGCTGAGGATTGTCCATGAAGGGCACAGAGTTGGAGTTTAAATCAGATATATGTTCAGGAGTTGAACAGTTTTAGGATTTCGCTGGGGATAAATGAATTTTTTGGGGAGGGTGTTTGTGTTTTTGGTGGGTCTACAGAGGTCACATTGCACCATCGGAAAATGAATATTGACCCTCCGTAAGTGTTTATGTAATTTATCTACATATATCCAAGATAACTTGGGGATCATTTAGGTTTGGGTTCCTCTCTATCTGAGTTATGAGTTATATGAGTGAGTGAGAGGTGCGAGCCCCATCAGCAAAGCAGCGGTAATGAATAGTTCAGTAACTCAGGGTATTACGCCACCTGAAAATTGAACGATCCACTCACCGTGTGCTCAGACCTCGAAGAGTCCGGGAATCGTGGGAATCCGGAATGGGAGTATGATAGTTGGTCAAAGATCTGTCCCGTCACTATCTTGAAATAACGTTGTATGTACGTCCTGTAAATCAAAGCATGAGTGTCACTCGCCCATCGGCAATCTTTGCCCACAGTACGTCAGAGCCAAGACGGACTTGCGTTAGTCACCCGACCACCGCCGTCATTGCGTATACGTGAGCGTGGAGAATCGAAGGGACGAAGGCGTCGGTGGGCTGGGTGAGCGTTATCATTTTCTTGCCGCGGCGTCACCCACAAAACAAAGGCGCAGTCGTCGCTTTCAAAAATTTGGCGCCTCAACTTGTTATACACACCCAACGACGTCCGTTGATTTTGTTCTTGCAGTGCTTTTGCGAACGCGTTTCAAGTTCCAACTGTGAGACAGCGGTAGTGCTTCAAGCTTCAAGAGTCGGGGGGAGAGTTGCACTTTTTCCCGCCCTCCCTTGCTAAGTCTTCTTCGACACGAAAACGTTTCAATGCAACTTGTCGTCAGTTGAATGTCGTGTGGTGCGTAGGGGGGGGGGGGGAATTCCCTTGCCCGA
>JBBPRR010000704.1:0-17771 GCA_038093115.1 Hortiboletus flavorubellus | reverse complement strand
CCGGACGACGTTCGCTTTCCACCATCCGAATTATGATAGGCATCACTGATCCGTAATCCTCGCAACCTCTCGAGTAGATTTTATGATGTGGTCTGTGGAATAGAGCCAATGCTGGGATCGCGAGACGGAGGCTGTTTACCTACTAACACTCGAGTCGCAATACCTGCTTCTTAATAACAACTGGGGCCCCAGCCTGCTGAGGCAGTGACAATCGTGTTTCTTGCTAATAGCCTATTTCGATCCAACAACAAAGGGCGCGCGAATGCTCATATCTGGAGAGACGCTAAAAGGACACGGGGCGAAGGACTCGCCAAGACATCAACATTATTTTGGGGTATGATGATGCACAAGAGCTGGCGGTTGAGAATGAATATCTGTGACGATGCTTGGTACTAGATCTGCCTTGATGAATAGACGCGGAGTCTCGGGCCAGGACCGCACCCGCTGGCAACTTCACCGTACATGCATATTTTCGTAAGGCCTAGGCTAGGCCCCCCATGGCGAAGAGTCTGGGCCAGAATACACCTTTCATGAATCACCGCGATATGCAACTTTGCCTTAAGCTCGTCGAGTAAACTCAGTTGAGCCTGCACGAAATCAATGGACGTCACGGTATTCAAGGGTATTCGGAGGCGCAGACAGCCCTTCGGTATCCATCCGAGCCATCGAAGGACTAGGCACCGTCCTTGAAGGGCTCGGATGGTTCGAAAACGCAACATTATTAGCTATCATTCAACCTAGTTATTCATGTTCTATCCTTGAATTGATGAGTGACTGTTATGAACGCGACCTAGTATGTGGAGATAATAGTACAAATGATAACAATGCCAATAGATGGATCAGAGGAAAGAAATGCAGTCAACTATCTACAACTTGTTTGTGCAAGAAGCCCGAAACGTTGCTGGCGTCGAGCAACCAGATCTCTCGATGGGCTGGAGGAAGGTGCATCGTCACTTGCCGCGTCAAAGTCAAGATCCAGATATCGCCGTGGAGCGGGAGAAGCCAAGTGACGAGGCGACACTTGTCCCAGATGGGGGTCATCGTCTGAGCCTTCCGGATCATGTATTCTGTTCCCAGCAGTGCCCTCGAGTAGTATTGAATCATCTGCAGAAGATGCTTAGACGAAGTGTACAATTCCAATGGTCAGCTACTTACCACTCCCCGCAATCACTGTCTCTTCCAGTACGGTCAACGAGGGAGATGGACTCGTGTTGACGTCATCCCAGAACTTCAGTCGTTTTCTGCGCGATGCCACCGTTTCATCACCATAAGAATCGCGGAGCCCTGACATTGACGACGAGCGGCGGAGGCCAGGGGATGTCGTCACGACGCTGACGCACTCGGTGCTAGCCCTTCTGCGCATGATACGTTGCCGACGTTGGATATCCGCCAGTGACGGAACAATGACAGCTTCCATAACAATTCGCTGGCGTTTCCGCTTTCGAGAATTCGTACTAGTTAGGGGAATCTCGTCTGGCACCAGGGATTGTTCACTGTGTACTTGAACCTTTCTTGCCGGTGAAGAGAGAGTAGCTTCTACTGCCAGCTCGTCTTCCACGTCGCTGTCTCCAGCTGAGGGGAACTCGATGGAGGAACAGATGAATGACCTTCGCCCTCTTTTGATTGCATTTTCCGGAGACGACTCGTCGATCATTTGACGTTTACCGAGGACAGACGAAGGTTTACTCTTGCTTGGGGTTGAGTATGTCCCTTCGACGGTAGGTAACATGTGCAGAGGGGAAACATTCTCTTTGTCGCCGAAACCACGTCCTGTGTTAGGGGAAAGGTTCGAACGAATCTTGTATACCGAGCGCGGCGTTGTTGGGGTTGTGGGATAAACATAGAGGGTTTTTGCCGGTGGTTTGAGCAGAAGGGACTGGAAGGACTGCGGAGTACTCAGCGGCTTATGCGGGCGAGGTGGGGTGGTAACACGAGAAGGTCGTGGACCAGCAGTAGGGGTGGAAGGTTCCATAACAGTAGAGATGTCAGGTGGCGAAAAAAGACCCCCAGCCGGACTAGCGAAGGGTACTTTGAGACCCGCGAAGGGCGTGAAAAGCGCAGGTCCGAGACGGCCAGTAAATGGTGACGTCGCTCTATTATCCTCCGAAGCCTGCGCGGTTCGTGCGTTGCATAGCGAGCCAGATCTCAACCCAAGCGGCGACGAAGGTGGAGTACAAGAAAGATCGTCTGAATCACCGTATACGGATGAAGGCGCACACACTGTGGCATCTTCGAGCTCCTCAGGATCGCTAGAGGGCTCAGTGTTGACCTCCGTGACGTCCTCCTCAGCAGGCGGGAGACAAATTCGAAGATCTTCGGGCCAACCGCCTTCTGGTTCCTCCATATCTCCAAAGGTGGTAGTCCAGAATTCGGTAAATGCATCCCTAGCGACCCTGGGTTTGTCATCTCGGCCAATGAAGACAGATTGGAAGAGAGGCGAGAGAACTTCGAGGGCCCTGAGAGTACGAGGGAGTTCTTGAAGACCCAACAAGGCAGTCTGGTAAAGAGGTAGCACGTCCAGCGCGTATTCATCTCGCGTAAAAACGCGATACTCGTCCGACAACCAAGCACCGACACCGTCCTGAGTGGCTTCCAGTAAACTCAGACGCAAGTCCATGGGACACGCGTCGACTGCACGCGTGAGGGATGTGATGAGCCACATGGATGGCTTCAGGTTGCGTGGTTCTGGAGGGTATGTGGAAAGTAGCGTGTCATTGACAAGTTCAAAAACGTTGGTGGGAAGCTCTCTTATGTCGTCCATCTCGCAATGTGATAAAATGAGGTCGGCGATGCGAGTTGAAGAAGCGAAGGCTGGACAAGGGGATCGTGCCACCACACTGGCAACATGGTCCAACACCGCCATCGCATCCGTCCCGTTATCGTTTGCCTTGTTCATTGTATGTCTGAGGAGCCCATCCCATACGCCGAACTCGTCGTTGCTGAGCTCCCAAGCACTGCGGTGGCTGTGGGTCATTGATAAATGATGCAACAAACATGACCAGAGGACCCACTTGAATGGTACGCCAAGAAGGGTAGTAGCACCCTCCCATGAGGCCTCACGGTCTGAGGTCCATGTTTCCACGAAGCAACCCCATACTAGGCTGCACACTCCAGGCTCATATGTCATGGTGGCATAAGATTGCGACCTCTTCGCCCAGAACCTCTGCAACTCCCCGACATCACAGACAGCCAGGGTTTCTGAGCACAACTTAGCCCACTCCTTCCTTGCAGTATCGGGAGCGTCAGTCTCCCAGACAAGATCAGATTCGTCCTCGATGAGGCACTCCAGTAGTTTTGCACCACCCACATGGAGCAGATTACTTGGAAAGATGGTTCGCATGCATGTCCAAAGTTCTCTGACGGCACCGAGTTTCATCGCAGAGTTGGACCGCACTGGCACACCTTTAGTTACCTTTGAGTGTGATCCAATCTTTGACGAAGTTAAAGTTGGACAAGCGGTCTCGGCGAGATCTACTTGTGGATCACGGAGAATTTCGGCGAGAATACCGGCGGACTTAGAGGCAAGCTCGATGATACCGTCATGGTCATCAGCATCTGAACGCAAGAGGATCAATGAAGTGGCAAGGAGATGTCAATGAGTAGTTACTGACCGAGAAGGACGGTCACATTGGATTTCATTAGACCGTTCCAAGTTGCCAGCGTCACCGACTAGCCCAATTCGTGAGCAATGAATTGTACAAATTAATGAAACTTACCGGTAAAGAGCGATCATCAGGTGTTTCCAAATAGCCCAGAGTGGCTCTCCAGATCTCTACCAATCCATCGAACACCCAATCCCTAGACAATTGATCACGAGTCAAAGGTCGAATATCGTTCAACTGCGGGCATTCATCGAATATCGGTTTCACCGCGGTAGAAAGCGTCATGTAGTCGGCAGTTAGCAACCCAGGATTCGAGGAAAACAGCGAATGAGGCAACAGGTTGTTTATGGACCAAGGTTTGCCATCGTGCTCATAGTCGACGAGAATCTTTGCAATGTCTATGGCATCTAGAGTGGTTTGACCGCCTTTGTTAAGCATAATCTTGACAAGCCGTAGAGCCTTCCTTAATCCATCTTCATTACCCGAGTCGTCCCCAAGGAGCGCTGCCACAGTCGAGACACCCGTCCCCATATCGACCACGGACTTGACTAATTTCCAAAAGCTCTCCCGGGCTAGTTGAGTGTCTTGCTCCCCATGAACCTCTCCGTGTTCTTCGCCACCTTCAGGATCGGGCTCCAAAGGTGGTCGAAGGTATGCCCAAGCAACACACCTCCACAGAAGCGAGGCGAGAGCACGAACGGAGCTCTTCTTGTTGCGCATGGCGAGAGTAAGGAGTGCAGATACGATGCGATTAAGTCTAACATCTGTGCAAAGTAAAGGACCGAGCAGCACGATTAAAGATGCGAGGACACTCAGAGCCCACACAGGTCCTTGTGCGACGTGTTGGGGATCAACGATATTAAGAGTCGTTCGGAGGGTCCGAATGATACTGGGCTCCGCAGTGGGCTTTACAGGACTGCGACGGGGCGATGAAGCAGCGGAAGTAGTCAAGAAGGTAGAAACGATGTTTGATATGCGAACGTGAACAGATGAGGATGGGATATTAACGCAACCCAATGCAAACCCTCCGAGCGCGTGGCATGCCTGAGTTCGCAAACCCAGTGTCGGCGCCAACAGGTTCGCCAGTATAGATGGTAAGAGTTCAGCGAAAGCGGGAATGAATGTGATTGGTTGGTGGAGAGACAAGTCGTGGACAGCCTGCCACGACAGGTCAGTCGAAGGGCTCGTTCTTTGCAATGGATGTGTACCTTGAGACCATCGCATGCCGACCCCTTCTTACCCTCTTTCCCAAGTTCACCTTCCATGCCACGCCGCAGAGCGAATGCAATTCTGTCGCGAGCAGGAAGCAAAACAGTTTCCGGGAGTCGCTGAACCTGTAGCAGCCATATTGATAGCGCACACGTCTTTCGTGCATTTGGTGTAGGTAATGCGTCGGCCATAGGAATAGCCAGCACGCATGTGAGCATGCTGCGCAACTGGACATCTACAGATATTTGAGTGGGTCACAGAAAATGAGTATCACAAGGACGTACCATCGAATATTTGGTAAAGGGGTTGCAAAGTGAATATAGCGCTGAGGAGCCGTAGAACAGCATGTGTTGTTGTGCAAAGGTCTCGCGCAAATTTAATTTGGGAGGCTGACATGCCTTGCTTCTTTTTCCTAGGGCTTTGCTTCGGAGAAGGCAACAGAGAGAATGCCTCCTCGTCCTCCTCGTCCTTGTTGCAGTCCAGGGGGATATCGTCTTCTGGTGTTGGATCAGATTTGGGCTCGACGAATGCCCTACCAAGATCACGACAAACCGCTTCAGTGAACACGCGAGTATTCTTGCGGAGGGGCTGGAAGAGTGGCCAAGACGCGTCTACATCTGTTAAGCTCGCGACCGCCGCACGCAATCGGACATGCAGAATGGAGTATGCCTCGATGAGATCACGAAGGGTAGACTCGGGAGATATTATTTGCTGGACTGGCCTGGAGAGATAGGTGAGATCAGCAAGAGGATCCTCGGGTTCCGGAGTAATCTCTCTCTGTCCTTCTTCTGGTGGCAGGAGGGAGGGATGGTCACGCTTTTTGAGGATGGATTTGGCTGGTTGTTCCACGCACGATCGAAGCGGATGAGGACCAGAGAGTGTGGGACTATGGGAAAGGATAAAGTACTGATTTTGCTTGGCCCACGCGACACGAGACCCAGACAGCCGGTTTTCATTGTCGCGATGATGGGAGGTAGCGGGAGGAGTAGGAAGCGACATGAGGAGAATGTGAACACGGCGACGACGACGGAGAGGGGAAAAGGTGTCCTGTCGTCGTCGTTGCGGTGCGGGACAAGGCGCAAAAGCGCGAGACCACGACTAAATACGAAAATATTTAATGCAATTAAACGCGCTCGTTTACGCGACGCGTTCAATGTTTGCTGCAATTTGCATGCAGGATCACGTGGTCGTGCTCGCCGGAATCCGGGCCGTTACCACCACCTCCAGACTTGAAGCACCCGGGATGCTTGAAAGCTTCCATTGTAGACACTAGTGGGCACGGTATCATTGTTGGCCATGCCCCACTTCGTCTATTAGCTTGCTTGCCTACCCCTTTCCGAGGTTAGCCCTGTAGATCTTGCTTGAAGTGTGGCTCCAGGGACCACTTCCGTCGAATTCGACCTTTGGACCTCGGGACAGTCCAAAATTCGGGCAAGTCCAGGTCAATTCCCCGTATGCCAACGAACTTGCTTAGGCTCGGTCATCGCATGTTCAACACACAAGTTTCGACCTGTTGAGGCTAAGTATGCTAGCTTGTTGGTGTAGTTCAGATATAGAAATGCTTTTTTCTTCGGACCATGTACATTCGATCACGATCAGCTAGTATTTTTGGATAAAAATGTACGTTTCGGAGTAAATAAATTGTGGCTTTGCCATTGCCTTGTGAGTTTGATTAGACTAGCTGGTGCAGCCCAAGTCGAGCATGGCCCGTCGACCGGGTCTCGCCCAGAGACCAACCCAATTGACGGCGCCCCACCACGAAAAACCTCCGAGTCAGCAGTCAAAGGCCCAGCTCGCCAAACAAGCTCGACCAAAAGCCATAGATTACTTGTCGGAATCGGAAGGTACCACAGCGCGCCTTCGTAAAGCTCGCGATGGCGAGAGCGGCGACGACGACTCCAGCGTAGACCCGGATGAAGATGAAGAGGACATCGACGCCCCGCGTGTTGCCCAATGGATTGATGATGAAGACCTGGAGTTGGAGTTGGAAGAGCAAACGGATGATGCCTCGGACTCTGAACGAGCCAGCGACAACGATCACAGCGCGAGTGAAGCAGGGCCTTCACGGACATTGGTGAGTACCTCGTGTGTGACGCGGTACCACTCTTCAGCTAACTCCTACACCTCTCACTGAAGCGATCTCTCGAAAATGGTCAGTATGTTTGCCGTGGTTCGCTGTATGGGTAAGCTGATGACACTATTATAGACCTCTCCACGCTGCCTCTCGGTACGCTTCGGAGCGCTCAGCGTTCTCTTGCCCAAGCGCAAGCACTTAGCGACACCGAGTCGGATTCCGAAGAGCAATCTGAGATTACTTTTAGTGTCTCGGAGGATGACGACCCAACCATCGGCAAGCACGAGAATAAACCGGATCAACCATCGAAACCAAAGAACGGCCCAACAAAACGAACGAACAAGCACGCGTAGGCACATTTCTCATTCCTGCCATGTCTGTCACCTGTATCCGTTCCGTAGGCCTGTCGAACTAACTTCTAAACGCCCGGTGAGCCGTCGCAGGGTGGTCGTTGACGACAAGCTGCCAGTACGTGTTTCAGGTGCATGCGGACTTTATCCCCCAACGTTCATTATCATTTATCGTCAGAAACCGAGGGACCCGCGTTTCATGCAGGCAACAGGTCGTTACGATCCCTCAAAGTTCAAACAGCAATACGACTTCTTATTAGGTTTACGCAATGACGAACTTTCGACTCTCCGCGCACACGTCAAGCGCGCGCGCAAGCTTCTTGCAAATTCCCCCTCGGATCTAAGGGCGGAGCGCGAGGAAGAAGTGAAACGGCTTGAACATGCAATGAAGAGGGCGGAAAGCGCGGTCAACTCGGACAATCGAGCACGTGTGGAACTCAAAGCGCTACAGTCCGCCAAGCAGAAAGAAAAGGAGAAGAGAGAGCAAGGGAAAGCCGGGTGGTGGATGAAACGATGTAAGCCCAGCATACAGCCTCCGCCCTCTCTGGCGTTCACATACTCGTTATCTTTCCTTCACGTCCATAGCCGAAAAGAAAGAGCTCCTAACCAAAGCCCGCCTCGATGCCATCGCATTGGCTGGCGGAAAGCAGGCGGTGAAGAAGGCGATAGAGAAGAAGCAGAAGAAGATCGGCCAAAAAGAGAAAAAGATGCGCCCATTTCCCCGGAGCGAAGCAATCGAACGGTCAGATGGCAAGAGAAGACGTCCGGTGGGGTCAGTCGGCTCAGGGGGAGCGAAGCGGCGCAGAGTTGTGTAGTTTGCCTTCAGCGACACCTGGCCACCACCATCAAGCCACTAGTTCACACAGCTTGGTTCATGAAACGTCATTATTGTTTGCCTATGGTAATTGGTTCGTTGGTTTACTGCTACTTCAAGTTCTCGATCAGAATGCACCCATGAGTGAACGCCCGACAAGATGAAAACAATGATGGGTATACTGGTGGAGTGAGTGAGGGATGTCTAGAGAATAAGGCAAAGAACTAAGCGGATGCAGTCGTGATTGCGGATAAAATGTCTTCCTGTTCATACAGCGGTAGGTAAACGCCGAGATGTATATGCGCCAAGCGGGAAAGTCGCTCTGCGAGTGAGCGTATCTCATCAGCAAGGGGCTCCAAGCCTGAAGCCAGACTCGAAGGTGCGGGAGCCCCGTTTTCAGCAGTCTTGACGTGAGGGGGTAACGAGTCTCGAGGTGGATAGACAACGGCAAGGACTTGGCTGAATACTGCGTCACGGATTCTGTTCTTGAACATCATGCTAAGTGCCGAGTTCGGCCGAACATGTGTTTCGGACCATCTTTCAGCAAGCTTTAACATGCGTTCATCGGGGGCGTGGAAATGTGGTGTGTGACCGTCTGAGGGTGAATGTGGGCGACGAGAATTCGGACCCATTTGTGCCTCCTTGGCTCGGAGTGCAACCTGAAGCACGATATCCTGCTTGATCTTGCTCCATTTCTCGCGGTCGACATCGGAAATGGAGGATTGTTCCATGTTCCCATATTTGAAGCACTGCCCGAGATGGGACGATGTGATATCTCTGATCTCCTTTTTGAGTTTGACGAGCTCGGCATCGCTCACGCGTGATTGGTCTCGCGGAACACCCAGTAGGTCACCGGTATCCGAGAACACGAGTTGGCGGTACAGCAGCAAAAACATGTACATGGCTGCAGTGTCGGCTGCATCGGCTGCTAAAACCAATAGGCGTGCGCTGTCGAGATAGGTGGTTTCGGGGTGCAAGGGCAACGGGCACATGGCTTGGATGGCGGTGGATGACGTGCTTTGCGGAGTTGATGGTGCGGGGGGGGAAGGTGGGTTGAAAACGAGGTCAGTCAGACCCTTAAGCACACTGACGTATGTCTTCTGCGTGTGCGAAAGTTTACCATAATTGAGCGACCCAGATGGGAAGGAGGGATGAGAGAAAATGGGCGATGTGAGCAGTTGGCGGTGGGATGACTTGATCCATTCCCGTGTGACATCAAGGGATGAACTCGGTCCTCTGCGGCTTTTGAACGCCTTGAGCTCATACTGACCCGAACTGTCGATGAGAAAAGGGCGCAGGGTTTGTAATTGATGGTTGGCGATGTCCTAATCCATATGTTAGCATGCAAAACGACAGGGCCCATCGGATGAACGGACAAGTTTCATAAGCTCCAGAATGTCAAGACACGTTCGCACCGCTTTGACAGCATCCGCCTTACTCCCTCCACCGCCGGGAGCACAGGCTTTTGCAACCTCGACCATAGCATCGATAGCACGATCGCGCATCGGTGCACAGTGGCTCTTCAGAGTTTGACCAATGACCATGAAGAGCCCAGATGGATCGAAAAGGTTATGTTGAAGTTCCTGGTGGATGAGCTCCGGGTCAAAAACGGATCGGAGATGCGCAGCTTGCGCAGCGTGTCTCTCGATCTGTGCTTGGAAGGTGGATGGATTAGCGTATGTGTCTGAGATACTTGTCAGAGGCTGGATGACGAAGAGGAGGACTTCAAGGAATTCTGCTAGCAGCGGGCGAATGCGTGAGGGCATTCGGAGAGTGAGAACACGGCGGGAAGTTGAATGAGAGAGGACAGGGTTCTGAGGTGGAAGAGGGAAGGAACGACAGACACAGACACACTCGCATGGTCTCCATTGCATGTCAAAGGAGATGCATGTGCATCCATTTTCAAGTTCCTGTGCGACGGCGCGCCAGTACCTATCCGAGAGCTCGCGCTTTTTCCGGCCAGAAGTAGGTCTGAACTGCAACCCGGCGTCGAAGAGGAGGTCGTGGCCTGTTGGACATGAATGAACAAGATGGTCGCGAGCACGAGTGAAGACGTACGAAGCTGTGGATTTCGCAGGATGGCACTCAAATCCAACTCCTTGAGCGTCTGTCGATTGATCAACGGATGTAGGGATGGGATATGTGGGGAGGTAAGATCTATGTGAGGAAATGGAAGCTGCGAGGCGGGATGTAGATTGGTTGCGGACGGGAGATGGGACTCGATCCTGAGAACAGGCGGATGGGGAGAAGACGGGGATGGCGAGAGAAGTTCGCGGTGGTCAGCTCTTCTGCGGGAACGCCGAGTAGGCGTGTGAGGAGGGGACGCCCGAGGCGAGGGATGTCTCTCGGGACCACGAGGGTGGGTCTTGACAAGGTGGTTGGTGTCGATCCGCGGACGCTTGCTGAACCGCGCATGGTCGGGGTCGGTGTTGAGCGGGGATACGGGAGGGGAGTCGGTCGGTGAATGCTCTGAGGGCCAGACTCCATGGGCGGCGTCGGTGGAGAGCCAAGGGCTGGTCGGGGGCTGCCTTGGGGCATGGGAAGGGAGGTGTGGAGGGGAGGGGCGGTCGACTAGGATAGGATCGGTGGGGGACTGGGAGGACTGGGTGATCGGGTGCTGTCCATCTTCGTCGCCGTCTGCCTTTCGTTTTCTGCAGTTGAGTTCTTGGAGAGGTTGGCCAAGGTCACCCATGAAGGGAGGGAGGAAACTTTGTGGGGGCTGTTGAGCTCGAGATAAAAAGAAGAAGGTGCGTTTTGTGGAGGGGGGATATATAAGTGCCAAATAGAACAGCCGAAGTTGGTGAGACTCAGGGCGAACGCATGGGATCAAGACACGACGGAAACAGACCTGG
Organism: Hortiboletus flavorubellus; assembly: GCA_038093115.1. Taxonomy (NCBI): domain Eukaryota; kingdom Fungi; phylum Basidiomycota; class Agaricomycetes; order Boletales; family Boletaceae; genus Hortiboletus; species Hortiboletus flavorubellus. Next base: position 6,870 of record JBBPRR010000704.1, on the reverse strand, counting down.
AAGGGTGACAGGAATGAGATGCGGCGAGTGGACGACTCGGGCCCTGGTTGCCTGGCAGATACCTGGTGGTGCAAGTGAGTGACGGAAGGAAGTCAAAGCGGGTAACAGCCAAGCACGGTGTGCGGCACTGGCAGGCTGCCACGCTGTCCGGCTGACTGACAATAATAAAATGAGGATCGGGAGAGTCTTACGCTCTTTGGCAGTCCATTTCAACATCGATGGAGCAAGACCGCCAAATTCGCGACAAAACGTGTCCTACCCACGTTCACTCTCCGCGGGTAACCTGAAACGTCAATACACTTTGCACCGTGTCCCTCCTTATCGATGATGCTGATAAACTCCATTCAGTTAGGGCTCAAATACTCCACATGATTATCTACGCATCAACAAGCTTCCCTTCCTCCTGCCCCTCCTCTTCGGCTGCCTTTTTCGTCGGCTTCCGACCATAGAACTCCGCAATAATCTTCGGATTGATGCGGTTCAATTGCTCCTTCGGGAAGATGCGCAACAGTGTCCACGCCAGGTCGAGCGAATCAAAGATCGTGCGTGCTTCGTAAGGCCCTGCACACATCACGTGAGCAACACTTCCACTCTATATAATCCCCCTCACCTTGCCCGACAAACTGTCGTTCAAACTTGTCCAAGAATTCTAGCGCCAGCTTATCCTCAGCCGACAGTGCTTCCTCCCCAACGACCGCTTTCATGGAAGCCGCATCTCTTCCTATCGCGTACTTGGCAAACTGCACACGCGTGGTAACAAACACCATGGGGAAATCAAGGCACGACTCACCAGCTGGTTGGATACGTCACCGTGGTCTTTCCTCGTGAGTTTCTCGCCGATCGCACTCTTCATCAGCCGCGAAAGTGATGGCAGCACATTAATGGGGGGATATATTTGCTTGTTGTGCAATTGACGATCGACGAATATTTGCCCTTCGGTAATGTACCCAGTCAGGTCAGGAATGGGATGTGTTATGTCTGCATGGTCGGTGTCAGTCGACGGAGCTTGGGAAAGTGGAAACGAGGCACCGTCATTTGGCATGGTGAGGATTGGAATTTGAGTAATCGAACCGTTCCGTCCCTCCACACGACCAGCACGTTCATAAATTGTCGACAAGTCGGTGTACATGTATCCCGGGTACCCCCGACGGCCAGGTACTTCTTCACGGGCTGCCGATACCTGTCGTCAGGAAATGAATAGACCAAGACAACCAATCGTTCAGGGAATCGAAACATACTTCACGCAGGGCATCTGCATACGACGACATGTCCGTTAATATTACCAACACGTGTTTCTCCAATTGGTAGGCGTAGTATTCGGCCGTCGTCAACGCAAGTCGAGGCGTGATGATGCGTTCAATGGTTGGATCATTGGCCAGGTTAAGGAACAGCGTAACTCGATCAAGACTTCCATTCGACTCAAAGTCCTCCTTGAAGAATCGTGCCGTTTCCATGTTGACACCCATAGCGGCGAACACCACCGAAAAGTTGTCTTCGTGACCATCATGCACGTCTTTCGTGGGACGCTTCACCAACCCAGCTTGACGTACAATTTGCGCAGCAATCTGACGTTAGCGTCAGAGATGGACATAAAGAAGCCAACGTTGTGGTTACCTCGTTGTGTGGTAAACCTGCGGCTGAGAAGATGGGGATCTTCTGTCCGCGGGCAATGGAGTTCATGGTGTCGATGGTGGAAATCCCAGTTTGTATCATCTCCTCCGGGTATATCCGAGAATACGGGTTGATCGGAGAGCCTGAGCTACACTTTGTAGGGGGCGCGACGTGAGTGTGATGGGATAAACGCACCGTTAATGTCAAGGTAATCTTCTGCAAAGACTTTTGGGCCTTGGTCGATAGGGTTTCCGGAACCGTTGAAGATACGGCCCAGCATGTCTTCTGCGACAGGGAGTTTCATACTGCTACCCGTAAACTCGACATGAGTGGCCTTGACGTCCACCCCTGACGTGCCCTCGAAGACTTGCACAATCGCTTTTTTCCCTTGCACCTCGAGGACTTGACCACCTCTCTTGGAACCGTCCGGGAGGGTCAGCTGTACAATCTCATTGTACGAAGGGAACTGATCCGGGGTTAGTCGCTGCTATCGCGCCAAGTACCTCGTGGACTCTACCTTGACATTGTCGAGGATAACAAGTGGACTAGGATGTCATCAATCAAGGATACACGGGCACACTTTAATTTTGGTTTACCCGTTGATGGCAGATACAGTGCGATAATCTGGAGAAATGGTGTCGGACCAGGACGGGAACGGAGAAGTTGTAGCGAACATACCGAGATGAGGTTGCACGCGATATTCGCGTGTCACCGCAGCCGCGTTGATCGCAGCTAATTCATTGTCACCAATGCGAGGGTCGACGACCATGACTTGTGTTATGTGGTGCTCTCCAACCTGTGAGGATGACCCCGAGTTCCTAGATGCGCCTGGTGGCACGCAGCCGGACTTATTCCCACGCCCGAAACGGCACTCCATCAGTGAGACCCTGCATTGGCCCACAAATGACGAATCGTGTTATTATATTACAACGCGTTCATTCCTGACGCAAGTGCATCCACTAGGCCTCGTGCCACTTCCTTCACCTTGTCCACATCCTCAGACGACCTGTCAAACACGCAGTCAGCCACAGCTCAGTTGGAAACCATCTACCCAGTCGATTAGTCATACCATTCCGTTTCGAGAAGAAGTCCCTCGACTTGCTCGTCTGGTTCCCAACCTAGATCCTTGGTCTGTAGCACAATGTACAAATGTTCGGCGGTACTCGATCGAACCTGGATAGGGACATAAACGTTCACCGCCCTCCCTGATGATGATCGGGAGGAGTACATACTCTGGGGTAAGGATGGGCAAGGAACTGGACGATTTCAGATAAGCATGCTTTCGCAACCGACGGAAGCGTCAAGAGGTTGATAACTCTGTAAGACCGACATTTTCACAGATCGTTTCGGCACAACCCGTATTAATGAATTGTGACTTACATCTTCATTGACTCCTGAAGCCTTTGGACGTTCTTGACGCGCAACACGTTTTTGCAGGAGAGTGACAACAAGGCTTTGACACTACACAATGTCAGCGAGCACGCACGCCACTGGAATGCAGCCTGCTTACCATGCGGCACCTCTTTCAGATTCCGAGAGTGATACCAAGGCGTCTTCCTCGAACAACATGTTGAATGTCTGCAGGACCGGTATTACGACGTTGTTGGAAGTCGGGTTTGACTGAGCCAAGCCAATGAGGTCGCTTGCAAATTCTGAAAGGCTATATTCCATCTCAGAGAGACCGGTCAGGGGTAACTTCTTCGTATAATTAGCGAGGCTCGATGATGCAGGGCGTTGCTAAGTCAATAAGATGAAGCCTGCTGACATTCGACACCCACTACAGCGGAGAGCTACGTACTGTGCTGCCTGTCCTCGTGGCGACGCTCAACACTAAGCCCCTTAACAGGGATCTCCGATACTCGGAGATCTGCAGGATCTTGACAGCCTTCGGGAACAACCACCCACCATCGCTCCAGGTAGGGTTGTTATCGCCGCTCTCTCTGCAGAAAATGATTCATCAAATATCTCTGCTCCTTCGGGAAGTCACTCACGCGAAAAATAATTCCTGCATCAGATCGACATTTTTTATCTCCCACCTGCCTGCATGTTCCGCAGTAGGGAGCGGGAGCTTCAAGATGCGCATAAAACATTCGCCTGAAATCTGGCGGACATTATCGAGCCTTTCTACACCTTGTCGCAGAATACGTCCAATGGCAGCGTGATATCTGTGGGGAGGTAAAAAGGAAGGAAAATCTGGCAGGCTGCCGGAAATGCGGAATATATCTTCGATGATTGAACTCATGCCACGGATGCAAGCGATGCGTATCCATGATCCCACGTCTCCACGCTCGTCCGTAGTGTAGTCCTCCAGCCCACTGTCCAATGCATCAAACAAAGCACAGACCTCGCTTGATCGGAGACCTGCAGCTGCGTGGTAAGGCATAGAATATTCGAACATCTAGAGTGGAGCGTACGTTCCGTTAACCTCGGCGTTATGTTTGTGAAGATCTTCGGGATAGCAAAATAGCAGTTTCTGCGCGCTTCGACATTTATCATTCTGGCTGCAGACTGTAATCACCGGTTAATGTGGGTAACACGCGGAAACTGTGGATGGAATCCAATTCCTCACCTCCGAACTGATGCTTTCCAGCAAGCACTCCACCGCTTCAGGGAGGACACGAGGGTATGCATCGTAGTCAAGGACACCCAACACATGCCCCAAGCTCTGCTGCAACGATGGGGGTCCGCGTCTGAATTCCTTGATCAATGTGCGGGGGAGCTGCCCAAGTTCAGTACACGCCGCGCTCAGTACGTGTTCGCTGTGAAAATAAACTTATCTTTGCACCAACACAGAGCAGTCCATGAGAGAGCTGATCGCGGCCACTGCAGTTGCAGCCGCCTCCTGCGCGTCGTTACCCCTGTGGCGGAGTCCTTGATCGACGATGTGACGCCAATCCGGGACAATTGATTGGTCTTGCGCCTGCTGTGTTTCCCGCTGGGTGATACTGACGGCAATGAGACTGCAAGTGGCACTGAGCACTTGCTCGCTCCGAGGCGCAAGGATAATATTTTGTGGGACATGTCCGATGAGACCGAAAATCTTGCACAGGGTGTTGCGATAAATATATGTGATATCGTAGAGTATAGTTTGACTGACCTCTTGCCTTTTCTGATCCCCTTCCGGACCAAACTGTCGTTGATAAGCGTCTGCAAGTTCTGCGAGCGCCAACATTGCACCATGAATATCCGTAGTATCCACGGAACGCAGTAGTTGTGCCTGCCCAGTCCGGGTTCAATGCCACCGGTAACTTAAAAACGGTGACTTACCAATTGTGATACGCAGGTCGGTCCCAACGACGCGAGGTCGATCTCACATATCAGCCTCAAGGACTTGGCACCCAACTGTCTCATCGCAACATCCCAGTGACGCAGCGTAATCGGAATTAGGTGGTTTATGAGACCCGATCGGTATTCAATGTGCCTAATATGCAGGTAGTGAAAATGGGAAGGCGGAGAAACTCAGCGAAGGTCGGCCTACTCAGCTACTTGTGGAGCCGCCGTGAGGAACGCGTTGCGCCGTATGCTCACAGAGTAAAAGTCCGTTTTACGGAGCACGTCGATGCCATGAGCGAACAAACCCTGAACCCGTAAGGAGAATTGTCAGAATGCACGGGTAGGTGGGAAACATGATAGCGCCACACCATCCTGCCTACATGTTCTTGGAATGCAGCACTTGCAGCTCGGCGGATGGATACATCACGATCGAAAAGGGAGACACAAACAAGGTTCTGTGCTAGCTTGACAGCATGTGGGGAAAGGCTGGATGCATCCTGAGCCCTTGCCAGGGCCCAGATGACGTAGGCTGCCGCATCTCGCACGTTGGTCCCGATTGAATGTGCGCCCTTACGGATGTCAAAGTAAAGGGCCTGTTGAGAGTCAAAATAAACTTCCGGATCCCATCGAGGCTTGGACCCTTGCCTTGGATAACCAATTAAGCAATTGCGGCAACAATGATGATGGCACGAGGCCTCTGCGTGCCATCTCGGCGGTCGCCAGACTTGCACCATGCCATGTCGCCTCAGCAACAGATGACATGTCGTTTATGGAAGCACCCGCAATGGAGTGTATAGAAAATAAGTTTAATATCGTCTCGAGAACTTGCGCTGAGAAGTCAATTGGTAGACGTTCCGAAAGCCTGCCAATACCCTTGGCCGCTGACCACCGAACGACAGTATCCTATCAAGAGAGAATTGTAGCCAAGAGGTAAGAGGCAATGGGATCTAATTACCTTGTCTTGCAGAGAACCGAACAGTGCTTGCAGGATGGTTTCAATTTCCTCTGGGACGTCTATGTCGTCATCTACTTGGATTTTCTCCGGGGCTTCCGTGATTTCCAATGGGCGAACTAGTGGAATATCTCAGGCTATACTTTCCCTATGCATGAAAACACACTAGCCGTTGATCCTGGAGCGATTGGTTCTGGAAGGAATCAACCGGAGTGCTACTCTTGATAATAGTTTTACCCGGTATTTGCGAACCAGGGTATTGCTCATGAGAGCCTCGCTCTTTCCTATGCTCTCAGATATTTCTAACAGTGTAGAAGTGGTCGAGTGGGACTCCTCCAAAGCTCCAGACTTGATAAATTCACACAATACTTGCAAGACACCAATAGCCTATCTTCGTCAGGCCAGGCGGTTGATAACTATAGCACACTCACCAACAGAAACTGCTTTGTTTCCTGAAGCATAGAGGTGGACCATGTAAGGAAGGCTGACAATTGTTTCCTGGTATCTTTTCTATTCCGATCTCAGCACTACTTCAGAACTACATGGCAGCACCTACCGCGAGTACAGTCGTGAAAGGAGCACTGCTGCGCCATCCCGCTCTAGGCCAGCATAGTCCAGGTATTGTTTGGCGGTGGCTTCAAGTGCGCTAGCCGTTCGCCCTTTGTGGCCGAGTTCATCGAATTGATCTAGATCGAATGGAATTCTGCACACGAGAGAGAGCCACAGCAACACGACATAACGCAAGGGCCATTGAGATGGATGGGCAGCGGGTCCGGTGGGCAAACGAATAAAGTCGATAGCGACGGTCACGTCTGCAATTTCATGGGGGAAAAACCTAGCTGCTCAATCTAAGGAGACGGTGGTGACTGCAGCGGAATGGACTGAATCACTGACTGATTGTTTTGTATCCTCTACACTTGATGTAATTGTACAGCAAATCGGCCAGACGTCCCACCCGGGAGATAGATGAAGTGACGGACGAGTCGGATGTGCACGCTCTGGCGTGCGTTCTCAAGCATTCTGCGACGGGAATG
>JBBPRR010000703.1:0-17780 GCA_038093115.1 Hortiboletus flavorubellus | reverse complement strand
ACTCCCGAATGTTCAGGATGGATCGAGGGGTTGGTGTGAACACTGGCACGGCTCGCAGGATCAGAAGTGGTATCGCCCGCCATCTTCCCGTCGGAAGCTTCCAGATACCTAATAACACACCGAGAAGAAGGGTAAACAGACAGGTCCCGTGACAAAAAGTTGACGTTGACTCGATTGGTAATTGGTCCATTGGCGAGGGTGGATGGAGAAGGAGAAAATGAGACGCGGACGTACGCAAAGGAGTAGGATCCCCCCTCGACAAGCGGGCCCATGTACTGATGGGCCTGAACCCACGGCACATCTGAAGCGACTGTTTCAGCGAATTGGACGACCGCGAGGATGCGCATCACCATACCATGCGTCACTTGTGAAATGGTGGCTACTTTCATCCGGAGGAATGGGGGAGGCTCCGCTATGCTAACTGAAATGTCAAGCATCTGCATAGTGACCACTATAGATGACCAGCACCGAGAGCGGGTTTCTCAATACGTGCACCAAAGCTTCAGATATATCAGATCACAGCTATACCGTGCGTCATCCTTGAATTTCCAAGTAGCCTCCTATCGTCTTCCTCAAGGGCCTCTGTGATACTCTTGTTCAGTGACACGATATTCAGAGTGTCCCTGTTCAAATTGGTCCTTTACAATCCATACAACGCATTTGGTCACGTGCATGAACTGTCTCTACTCATATCCGCAGAACGGTATCAATCACGAATTAGTCCGCAAAAACTTCCCAACAATCTCCGAGACTCGGCCGTCAATACCGGACAGGAGCGTGATAGTTTCATCCTGTCGGTTCAGTTGGATAAGTACCCAGAGACACAACAATAGCAACGATCCGTACCCAGACCCTGGCAGAACATGCCTTCCCTTCAGAAGTGAATAGGAAGTCGTTCTCTTCAGTAACCTGACAACAGGACAGATACCGGCCGTGCATTGAGCGATCACTGGCAACGGCACCATGGACAAGTGTTCTGCTCCCCTCCTCTGTTGACCGCACAAGGGCCAGCTTACTCAAAGCAGAAATAATCCACGCATCCGGACGGTTGCGAGTAATACTTGATCTGCAAAAACCCGGATCGACCGTGCAGGCAACGACATGTGTGGGTTCAGGAAGACGCGACGCAAGCTCCCGAATAAACATGATCCCAAGTACTGAGAGGCTCCAACAGTCAGCTTTCTCCCACAAATCAAGTATAACACTCACGCTTTGAAACTTGATAGCGAGCTCCACTGATCATGATGACTACTCTTCGTCATAATTCAACACGCATAGCAGAGGAATTACGGACCTGTTGCCGAATTCCGGCTGATTAATAGTTTCAAGGATGCTATTTGGTGAGTCTTTCATCTTAGAAAAATAATGTGCAAAACTCGACACTAGAACCAAGCGCGATGGCGAATCCGGGGAGGAAGACTTTATCAAGTATGGCAAGAGCAAGATGCTCAGCAACGCATGGGAAAGATAATTCACTTGCAGCCTGGTGTGATGAAACCCATAAGATGTTTTGCATAAGAAAGACGAAGGATTGTAGATACGTTGCTTCCCATCCGTCTCGCGTCTGAGTGTAGTCTCCAGCAAAAAGTCCGGCGTTAGCGATGAGTGCATTCAATTCCCCATTTCCATCCGCTGCGAACTTGTCAACAAAGGAGCGGACGGCCTGGAAGCTGTCCAACTCGAGTGGCCAAGTATACACTTCTGCACTCGGTACACCGCTTGCAGCTGTACGCTCAAGGATGGCTTGATGCATTTTTTTCATCATGTCAGTCTTCTGGAACATGGCGTGGCTGCATATCCTTACACTTTTGTGCCCGCTCGCACTTGGCCTGGTCCCTGCTTGTCGCAATAAGTAACCTGGGCTGCATCTTCGCGAGATGTACTGCAGCTTCAAACCCCAGCCCGATGTTTGACCCAGTCACAAGGTATGTCTTTGAGCTGACATCGTCGATTGGTTTGGGTTGAGGAAGAGTATGCCATTGACTGCGAAAATATCGAAGGAGCGTAAACACTGCCATAGACGGAGTGGTGAAGATGGGGAATTTAGCAACGAGCTAGCAGGGTCCGCCAGTACCGGAAAAGTTTGCTGTTTTGCCGGCCGGCATGCTGGCAACATTGGCAGGGCCTCTGGAACCCCGGTTCGTTCGGACAATGAGTCACTGTGCCAGAACGTGCCAAAACCTTGAGGATATTTTTAGGTCATGTACTTACCCCGCTCTAGTTCCTCAAAAAAAGGCCTAGATCGGCTGGAATGAAAAATAACGCACAAATTAGTACACAACGCGGAGGTCGGCAGTGCCTCGTGAAGTCGGCGCCAGCGCCCCCGGGCCGGAGATCAGTGATCATGGACTTTTTTCCTTAAGGAGTTTCTCCCGATTCAAGTCCGTTAGCTATCACTCCAGTTACTCTGCCTCACCCATATCTATGTGCCGCCGACCTGCTATCGGCCCTTGGTTGTCCCCTCTTTGCAATGTTCGGTGGTTTGTGAAGGAAAGAACCTTAGATTCTGATGAAACGCATTTCTCCCCCGACGTTCAGTGGCGATTGGGCGGTCACTGGTGCTCCTAGTTCGTGAGTTATATTACATCGTACGTACGTGCGTTCAGAAGAGGGGTACATTCTTTCGATTTCTGTGCGCCAACAAACCTGTATTCTTAATGTGCCTTCAATTTATCGTAATCGATGTTTACCTGTTGCGCTTGCGAAAGAGTCCTTCGTACTAACAACATTCACCTTCTTTTGCTTGCAGGTCCAGGGGTGCCCGGAGGGCCGTGGAATATGTATCAACAAACGTCTGGCGGCATCATGATGCACATTGCAGCGTGAGAAGACCGTCGTGCCATCACATCATGATCTTTTCTCCCAATTCCTTTGACAACGTGTCGGTTCCAAGAAGCCTTGCACAGGATTAGTTCAAGTAGATAAGGTGGGACACATTGATATTTTAACCTACCAGATCGGGTGTTCAGTTTATGAGGCGTTGTGTGGTGCTTCTCGGAATGTTGACCAGTCCAAGTAACCAATAATTTGAAATGGATAAGGTAATCTTTTATTATATTTATTATATTTTTGAGAACATAGAATGTGTAACCCCTGAGTACTCGAGTACTGAGTACTGAGTCCAACTGCCAGGGCTGTTCCTGCTTGCGCTGAAACAACCCGTCACAACCGGAATTTCAGAAATACAACGTATCACAGCTCTCAAGCCAGATTTGAATTGGGACTGACAAGGTTTGACGATGTGTACAGTGACCTTCCTAGGTCTAGCCTGACAATCCTTGCACTGGCTGACCGCTCAAATCGATCCACCAACATGCCTCAATTGAAAGCCTCGTATTGGAGTTCACAGCGTCTCTTCCGGTCATTGGACATTGACATCAAGGCGGCCGTGATCGAGTTTGTCGGGACGACCCTCTTCTTTCTTCTCGGTCTCGGCGGTATCCAAGCCGCAACCGGCGAGGTGCTCCAAAGTGGGTCCACCGTCGAGCAAACGCTCTACATCGCGACGTCCATGGGGTTGAGTCTCCTCGTCACCGCTTGGCTGTTCTACCGCGTCACAGGCGGACTGTTCAATCCGAACATCACGCTGGCGCTCTTGCTCATCGGGGTCGTCGGTCCAGTCCGATTCGTCTTGTTCTGTATCGCACAGATGGCGGGGGCGATCGCTGCGTCAGCAATTTTATACGGTCTAACCCCTGGGCCGCTCAGCGTCAAGTACGGTTTTCGGGCCAGTCTGAAAGCGAGCGGGCTGACTTTCGTGCCTTTCTAGCACGTTCCTGCAGCAGGGGATAAATCTAGCCCAGGGGGTGTTCATAGAGATGTTCATCACGGCTGTTTTGGTTATCGCCGTACTCATGTTGGCCGCCGAGAAACATACCACCACGCCATTTGCTCCTGTGAGGTTTTTTACATCTATTTTTGATGAGCAGCAGCTGAGGTTGGATAATATAGGTTGGCATCGGGCTTACGCTGTTTGTCGGGCACCTGTGCGTTAATTATTTATGGCTCGACCGTAGGGATATAACTAACTTACGAACCATGGTCAGGTTCGCCGTTTTCTACACCGGCGCGTGCATGAATACCGCTCGTGCGTTTGGGCCTGCGGTCGTCACCGGATTCAGTTTTCCGGGACACTCCAAACATTGGGTGGTATGTCCAGTTGGACTTAAACCTGGGCAGTCATTTTTCTCACTTCCGTTCGGTTCTTAGTATTGGGTTGGTCCATTTCTGGGCTCTCTGCTTGGAGTGGCTTTCTACACAGTGCTCAAGTCGTCAGTCACAATCTCAGTACTAACCGTTTTGCACCAAAAACATATGTTCTTCACAGCATCAATTATTTGGAGTTGAACCCTGCGCAGGCATCAACCAGAGAAGAGGACTCCCCAGCCGTGCCAACCATTCTGGCAACCGAGAAAGTGACAGGGGATACCGAGGCCTCTGGCAGTGCTATGCCTCCGTTAGCTCCGGACGTGCGAGGGAAGCCAAATGCGGAGTGAGCTGTCGCGCTGTTACTGGTCAGCTAGATGACTTGAATTCAGTTGTGGGTTGCTTCCGGTGGGCCCATTCTGAATAGACAATGTCGATCGAGAGAATGTAACCAGTCAGTTTAGGGTGTGAGGTGTGTTCTAGCGTTTTACAAAGTCTACTACAAGCTTCCTGAATTCATTGGGCCTGGAAATGGGACATCAACGTCATGAGGGGTACGCTGTGACACGGATTCTTACATCTCTGCGTGTACTACATACAGGGTCAGTAGTTGGGGGAGTGCAAGATGTATCGACTTACTCCAATGTCCGGTATTCAATTCTTCAATGGCACTCTCAGGGAAGAAGTTCTTGATGGGCGGCTTGTTGTGCCGATTGATGAATCTGGGACCATAAGGAACCCACAAACCTTGTGCAGAGATGCAACTCACTTGCTCTTGGACCCCTTGACGAACAGTGCACGTCCATTCCATACTTGTTCGCCGGGGACATAGGGGAATGATTCGATATTGGGTCTGCCCTCTTTCAATATCTCTATCGGTACCTTAAACTTGAATGGTGATTGATTGGTGTTCAGGTTAGTCAATAAGAATGCGCGGACACTGGGGTCCTGGAATACCAGTCAGACGCTGAATGATTGCAAGTAGAGAGATGATTACCTTCTCGAATCTCTCTAATATTTCATCGGCCACCTTACGAGAAGAAACATTGCTCGCCTCGACTTCCTCCATGCCTTGGATATGTGAAACGGTGTCACTGGATGCCTTGGCGCGTACAGGGGCGATGTCGGACACGATAAGATCCTTTAGAAGATCGGTCGGCGTTTCTGGGTTGAGAGCAAATGTCATGGCGACTTTTCCACCCCTTGTGAACAGGAATGAGACCACGTCCACGCAAGGAGACAGTAAACGCACATGGAATGTCCGAGAAGAGAAATATTTGATAAAGATAGTCTATCACAGAAATCAAGAACATCCACAGCCATGTGGGTATAAGTCATGGGCCGAACGTGCGGCGAAGAGCCATGGTTACGGAGGTCCTGCAGGGCTATATGTCATCCACTGCGGAGTGAAAAAGTGATTGCGTACAAGAGCATATACAGGGCGCCCGAGGTCGCGCGCGAATGCCCTGGAAAGTGACTGCCAATTCCGCTTGGAGCCACTATGGAACAGTTCTTTCGATCAAGTACCCGTAGAAGAGAGGTGCTCACAAAAAGCCATGAAGGATAACGAAGGGTCGTTCGGTCTTGTTGCCATTTGGTGGAATGTACTCATCGTACTCCAGTTCAACCGAGGGCGCTCCAGAGAACGTTCGTCCTGTCACTTTCTGTCAGGTTGACATTAGTGGCTGAGGCGCGGAACCTACTTGCTAGACGCGTCGGGACAGACCGTGCAAATCCATGAACAGAGTATCTAGCACTGCGGGAGATCAGCGAAAACATGAATTTGTCTGTACGTGGTGTGATGCATAAGTTGTAGCATTACCCACCTGTTTGGGTTGCCGGCTGAGTAGCCGATTCGGACGCGAACCCCCCACTCTCTCCCTCGACTTTGTCGCAACGATGGTCTCCGTCGCGGTGTCACCAGCAGGAAAGCCCATCTCCATCGCTCGTGGGCTTCCCAGTCAATTCGACATACCAGAAAGACAAGTCGAGGACGCGACAATAGGCGACGTCAAGGTAGCCATTGCCAAAAAATTCCCCAGAGTGGGTCCGAGTCTAGTTTCAATACACATTAGCCCTGCATGGTATAACTTTGGACGTGTTGCAGTTTTACCCGGCGCGTCAGAAAATCACTCTGAAAGACAGCAAAAGTGTTCTCAATGACGAGGTTCGATTGGTGGATGCGGGCGTTGTCGATGGGGGTGAGCTACTTGTCAAGGATCTCGGCCACCAGATCAGCTGGAAGACGGTCTTTTTGGTTGAATACGTGAGTCAACTCGTCAAGATGGTCCTTTCGTCGATGGAACTGACGCGACAGAAAAGGCTGGTCCACTTGTAATACACCCCATATTGTACTACTTTCCTCAATACATCTGGGGTGGCCCGGTCTACCACAGCATGCTGCAACGGTCTGCCTTCTCCGTTCGCTTTCTGCTTCTTCCAGACATTGACGTGATTTATAGGTTCGTATATGCGCTCGTCATGATGCACTTTGCAAAGCGCGAGTTCGAAACACTTTTGTGGGTCATTCGTCCATATTCACTCGAGTCAGGCTAAGATTGTCCACCCCAGCATCCACCGTTTTTCTCATGACACGATGCCATTCATGAACATTTTCAAAAAGTGAGGACTTTTCATTATCATTCCCTGGACCCCATTCATTACCTTGCGTAGTTCAGCCCATTATCATCTTGGTAGCGGTACGTGCATCTTCTACGATTTGGTGAAGTTCACGTTTCACACCAAAACGCACGTAGGACTCTTCCTAGCACTGGCAGTTTACGGCCCGCAGTACTCTGCGATGTCCCCCTATATTCGTGGCACGTCTCGGAACGACCCTGTCTTCATCTGGGCCTGTACCGCAATTTGGGCGGTGAGTTTGCTTTTTGCCTTTTCATGATCTTGGCTGTTGGTCTCACTTCCTCGCGAATAAGTTCGCCGAGATATCCAATCTGATCACCCACATCACGCTCCGCAACCTTCGTCCAGCCGGTTCCCGCAAACGTGTTATTCCCCAGGGATATGGGTTTTCGCTCGTGTCTTTCCCAAACTATTTCTTCGAAAGTCTCGCATGGTTTGCGATCGCCTTGATGACCGGAAGCTGGACTGGTAGGGCCCCTTTCTCCACGTATGTAGACCTTTCTAACAAGGGACATAAAGCCTATGGTTTCTTGATTTTGGCCACAGGGCAAATGTACATCTGGGCTGCGAAGAAACACATCGCTTACAAGAAGGAATTTGGAAGCGCTTATCCCCAGGGGAGGAGAGCAATGTTCCCCTTCATTGCCTAACGCTTCGGATATTGTATTAACGCCTGTTAAATGATGTCGGAAGTTATGTCGCTTTGCTGGTGCTCATTCAATACGTGAATAGATTATGAAACAGCTAACACAGTACGAACATGTGGCTACCCGAAATTATTGCGTACGACATAACCATGGGATGCGACCTATGGAATCAAAGAGTTAGACTGGCAAGCAGCACAGATACCATTTTAGAGATCAGAAGGGAGTGCCCGGGAAAAAATGAGCTGAGCGGGCCTTTTCGGCAGGAGTCGTACGAAGACCGTCGTAGAAAGCATCATTCGCGTGAGGAGGGACACAACTCACCACGGCGCATTTCACACCCTGGGTAAGGCATCTAAGATTCTTAAGCCAGATGACTGCGAAGATGGTCAGTAACTAGAAGAAACCTTATATCCGATCCCCAAGGAGAAGAGTATCAGAAGAGAAAGAAATACAGCCAGGAGATGTCGTCAGACTGCAGCTCATGAGAGTGCATCAGGCGGTAACTCCACGATGACATCGTTTCAAAGTGAGCAGGAATAGTTACTGACCTGACAGTCACCTATTCTCGCGAGAATCGCACTACTAGAGTAAACTCGCCTAGAGAAATGTCGGCTTCTGGTTGGGAAGCAGCGAAAATGAGGTCAGAGAGTCACAAAAAATCAAAGCATGGGACACGAGTCCTCAGACCCAACAAGCTTGTCGTATGAAGGAAGTAGATCGTTCCGCGAATGTGTTTAAACTTAAGCAGCTTGACCTGCTTAGCTGAAGCCAAGAGAAAAGAGATATATTCCCACGCTAACTCGGACCGTTCTCCTCACAACGCTCCTGGGAATGGCCATCTGCATTACTTGTGCACGACCAATATCTCATCTCTACACTGTCTACGAGTCTGCCTACAACTTGCGCCTTGAGCAGTGCGTCAGTGTTATCCAGCACTCTGAATGGCACAGACGTGAACTGAACAAAAAAGCATCAGAGTAAATGTCTTACCTTTGCGGATCCCTACGTAGAGTATGATACGCTCACGCTCCTGCTCGACCTCATACTACTGAAGCGAGGCGTATACCGACATTTACTGTACAACAGAGGGACCGAACCGTGCAAAGCATTTGAGAAGACCAGAGCTCCCGATGCTCAACCCGATGAGGCGATGACGGTCGAGACTGCGTGGCAAAAAGCTCTCGTCAGGGAAAAGGTTGTTTGTTCATCCATCGTACGGCTGTTCCTTACTTTGTTGCAAGACAGGCAAGATGGCTACACATCCTGAAGCTCGGGAGTGGATTAGTGCTGGTCGACGCTTGTCAGTAACACAGTATCATCATCTTCCCTTCGTCATTTCATTTGACCCGCGGAGTGTTAGTTATACGTTGGGCCCAGCTCAGTATGTCCAGATCCAAGATACCTGTCGAAAATGTCTGATAATGGGCTCCCAGACCCACGCGTCGCCGCAGACCTCTCGCAATGGAGTGCTGACACAAACGAGGTGTTTCTGCGCGTTCTCGTGGCTTGCTCGATAGGTTCGCTATCCCGAGTCCTGTTATTCTACCCAATTGATCATGCTCCGGCAGAAACAGTCGCGTTTCACGCGGGAGTGGTGCTCGCCTCGTATATCGTGGTCGGATTATCTGATTGGATTGGGTCTTGGAAGGCCTTTCGTTCCGATGAGGTGTCCGGTATACGCCAACAGTTCAAGTGAGGCGTCCATGTTCTGACGCAATGCCGATCACCTGATGTCATTCGTTCTTAGGATGTCACACATTCCGTTGGCAATCCTTTACTCGTCGTTTACGAAATCCTTTCTACTCTTTCTGCTTACGATCTGGCAACCATCGTTATCGCTACCAGGCAAGGGTCCGTATCGCTTTGATGCGCCATACGAGAACCCTTGGATACTGAGTGCACTTGAAATTTGGGACGAGGACAAGCTCGATCGCGAATGGGTAGTACGGAACGTGCTCGGTGGTATAGCTGCAGGTTTCGGCCTCCGAGGTAGATCGCTCTCTGGCTATGTATGCCCCATTGCTGACTCGGGATTGTACACACAGTCGTGTTGGACTGCCATCCCGTGTTCACGACGATGGTTATTCTTGTTGGGTGGGGGGTGAAGACTGCGGTTGCTGAGCTTCTCAAAGATTGGGTTGGCGCTGATCCACAGATTGGAGAAGTTTGGTTAGCGTACAGCATTCCGTGACTGCATAATCGATCCATAATTGCATTTACCCAAGGCTAGTACCGTGCTGTGCATTATTGATTCAGAGAATGCGGGTATCCCCGATGGGGGCCTGGTCTCCGTTCCTGATATGATCATGATGACCAACACGATATCGCGAATGGTAACCTTCTCCACATTCAAACAAAATGCCTGCTGGCGAAGCCTCCTCGTCTCGTGCACTGAATGCAATTCTACCATTAATTGCTAGCGGGCAACCTTACGAGGCTCACCAAAAAGCGCGCACCTTTGCGTCCCGGTACTCCAAGTCGGGGCAGTACGACACCGCAATTGACGTGCTCTTCCAATCTGCGCGGGAACTGCTCAAGTCCGGGCAGCAGGGCAGCGGCACTGATCTTGCACTGTTTTTGTTGGATGTGTACGAAAACAAGGGGGAAAGCGTCTCAGACGAATCAAGAGGTCTGCCCTTCCCTACCGTCGGTGTCAGTGACCTGGGTTTTTTGACGCTCACACCGAACATCCAGGGAGATTGACACAGCTTATCGCGCTCGCGGGTTCTTCAGGAACGTGGCGAAAGACGATCATCGATAAAGCGGTCGCGTTTGTCATGCCTTTCGTTCTCAGATCATCCGTGTGCTCACGCGGTGTGACTAGGTGGACAGCCAAACAAGGTCCAAATCCTATTGGTGATCCAGATCTTCATCACTACATCGGCGAATTGCTTTACAAAGGTATCGCATCCCTCCCCACAGGACGTCTACTTGATCTGACAGATATTGTTTTCCCTGAATAGAGGGGGGATATGACACGGCGGAGCCGCATCTCCTGGCATCAGGAAAGAGGGACAGTGCTCGCCTTCTTGCACAGATGATGGTAGATTGGTCCACAGTCGGTGGTATACCGGGAAACCTTGCCCTCCGTGGTACCCTTCCGTTGGTACCCTCTAACTTGGAATGAATCGCACCAAAGCTGAACTTTTTTTGGGCATACAGATACCTAGAGAACGGGAATATACTCGCAGCGAGGACGTTCATTGTCCAATTTGTCAACAAGATAATAGCTGCTCGGCCATCTTTGGCGTCTTCCCTGGAAGTCTCCCCCCTACCGGTCACCGATTCAAGTGAGGTCGTACTGACCACCGACAACGCCCTCAATTTTTGCCAACTTGCAGTGTTGGCATGTCAACGAGGGAACGCTGAAAGGAACAAAACAATGCGCGAAAGCTGGATCCGGCTGTGCGGTACGTATCAATCGAAAGGTGGTGTTATTGCAAGCAAGGAGGTCCGTTCGGTATGTTTGCGAATTACCGCTCTAGGTGCACGTCTATCCAACTCACGAGGGTCAACGGATACAGGCACTGCTCGAAATCGCGACGTTATACTTTGCAATCCCGCCACCAAAGACGCAACCCGATAACCCGTTGGGTGCGATGTTGTCTTCGATGCTCGGTGGAGGGGCTCCTGGTAGTTTACCTCAACGACGGGTGTTGACACCAGGTCAGACTGGTCCGACGGCGCCGGGTCTAGATTAGAGATCGAGTGTGTGGCGGAGCTACAATGATTCCTTTCGTCAATGACTAACTTCGTCACTGGGACTTCGGTATCGGTAGAATTCTATGCATATCAGCGAATCGACAACCAAGGTCCAACGGTGTGCCTTTATCGGCCGCGATAGCTGGGAGGACCGGCCTCAATCGAAGACATGTGGGAAAGGTCTGCTCGGGTACTGGAATTACAAACAAACAATATGGACTATGGTTCGATCATGATTAGTGCAGAAGTGTCCGAGACGCGAGGGGATCTCAACGCAGGCAAGAACAGTACTTGTACGGGACGGAACCAATAGTCGCGAAGAGTGACTTATGACACACCAGTCCCACTTCGCCGCGGCACAGGGGTCGGAGGGAACTGTGTAGGGCTCGGAGCAGTCACATCTCCAGATATTATGTCCTGGATCGCGTTCTCGAGCGCATCGACTCGGTTAGACATTTGCGCCACTAGGAACACGTCGGTCAGAACGGGCAAGCGACGGGGACAAGGCGAGGGAAACAGACTCCGATCGAGTATCTGGGACGACATCTCATCAAACTTGGCATCGAGCTGCTCCAACAGCGTTTCTACCTGGAACACGGCTTTCGATGATAAGATAGTGGGTCGCCGCTGATGTGACTCACGAATGCTGTCAGCTCGTGCGGACTGGAGATTTCGCCGGGGTGGGCGGCCACTGACTGCTTCGTTGGTGTCCTCGAACCAGACGCCACCTCAGAAGTGGGAGTTGGACGCGCTGGTGTTGATGCGGGGGTGACTTTGAGCGGCAGCGCTGAGGAGGACATCCGAGTCGTTCCCTCTTCGTTCAATTGCTTGCAAGGTCAAAGGCACCGCGTTATGTAAGCATTGACACAAAACCGACTTTGTTGCGCAACTGACTCCGGTGCTGGACCACAATACTCAGTGATAGACTTTTTTTCATATCCATTTATTTGCGTGTGGAAATATGTTCTTATTGTTCTCTCCATACAGGCAACATGTCTCGCGAGCTCCGTCACGGTGCCTCTGCGATCCTACTCTTCGGAGCTCGTACACCGGCCCAGGTTCAGCGTCGCGTGTGCCGATGCGGCGACCTTGAGCCGGGATTGGGGAGGAATGTAGACGATCTTTTCGAATCTCTCCCCTGGTTACATAACCTCCATCTGTTCATTGCAGAAACCCGACTCCTCATCGAGGCAGTTCAAAGCTGACTCAGATCCGATCCATTGTCCGGCGGGCGAAAAAAAGGTGCGTAGCGTACAATAGATCGGATCTCCTGAGAGTGCTGTACAAGGCTTCATGATGGTGAACACTGCTGTACTGATATAGCCGTTCCCGTCGCGGCTCGTCCCCAGCTGCAATCTCGATAACGGAGAGCTCAGTAGCTTCACACAGTTTCAACATCCGCGGCCCATTTCCGTGCGACGAGAGGAAACGCAGAACAAGGTCAACTCTTCAAATCTGCTACACCACGCACAGAACACAGGAGGCAGACTCTCTGATATCTCAACTATGGAGGAACGACAAATCACGCTCTTGGTACGTAACACTTTGGAGTCTCAGGGAAATCTCGTTCTAATCTTGCTCATTGCATAGCTTGTCTTTAGCTTGTTTGTCTGCCGTTATGACAGCTCGGCGGCACCCAATTTGCCCTAGTGTTCGAGACTTGCCCCGAGCGATACCCGTCAAAATTTGATGCCTGGACAAAGGTATATAACAGACATGTTTCACTTTTTGTCACCTTCATTGTCCTGCTCTCTGTCATATAGCCTGGCATTCTGGTCGTTTTCTCCTCCATCTTCGACCGCCCGACATGTCTCCCACCGCTACTTACGAAAATTCTCCCGAGCAGTCCTTCGCTGGCTTCGTCCTCCCAGATCTCGTCTCCGACTGTCACTATCCTCTCCTTCTGAGCCATCATTGCTACAACGTTGCTCGTGCCTCCGAACAATGGCTGTTGCAAGGAGCTCGGCTGGTTGAGCCCCGCGTCACCAAGTTTATGGGTCTCAAGGCCGGAGAACTCACCGCAGCTTGCTACCCAGACGCTGACGAGTTTCACCTTCGCGTCTGCTCAGACTTCATGAACTGGTTGTTTAACATGGACGACTGGTTGGACGAATTTGACGTGACGGATACGTGGGGAATGCGGGATTCCTGTATCGGCGCCTTCCGCGATCCTATCAACTTTGAGACCAACAAGCTTGGGGGTCTGATGTCCAAGTCGTGGGTTTTTTTTTTGCTCCCCTCTCTGCCTCTGGTGTCTCGAAATTGATTTCGAAATGGAACAGGTTCTTTAGCCGTTTCATCCAGACCGGTGGTCCAGGATGCACGAAGCGGTTCATCCACACGATGGATCTATTCTTCATTGCCGTCGTCAAACAAGCGGATGATCGTGCCAATGGACGCATCCCAGATCTCGAATCGTACATCACTGTCAGGCGAGATACGAGTGGTTGCAAGCCTTGCTTTGCACTGATCGAATACGCTGCCCGTATCGATTTGCCTGATGAGGTCATGTCACACCCAGTGATCATGGCCATGGAAGAAGCCACCAACGACCTCGTCACATGGTCCAATGTAAATCATACACCTTCCTTTTAGTGTGCCTCCGTAGGCTGATTCTGTGATATAGGACATCTTTTCCTACAACGTCGAGCAGTCTCGACGCGATACGCACAACATGATCGTCGTCCTCATGCGCGAACAGGGACTCAGCCTTCAAGGTGCCGTGGACTATGTCGGTGCACTGTGCAAGGGTACGATTCAGCGCTTTGAGGACAACCGTACGATGCTCCCTTCGTGGGGCGAAGAACTTGACAAGCAGGTCGCGATCTACATTGAGGGGTTGCAGAACTGGATCGTCGGCTCGCTGCATTGGTCGTTCGATTCTGAGCGCTACTTTGGCAAGGAAGGGTTACAGGTGAAACAGAATCGCGTTATCAAGCTTCTCCCGAAACGACCTCTGTGAGCCTGTAGTGCGTTGCTCATCGTGGTCGTCGCGTTGGATTTTTGGTTTCGTGTAGTGGAAAATGTTTGTATTGATATATCATAGAGAAACTGTATCGAAATGTGGTATTCTACGCTCGTCACCTATCGCAGGTATTTCTGTATACGGCTCTGTTCGTTCGTATTTTACCATTTGATCGAAGGATCTTTGTAAAAAGAATCGTTTTCCATGTGAAGCGCGTACCCCTTGATAGACTATCACCACATGTGCATCCGCGATCACATACAACCTACAGACAATACAACAATTCCGGATCCTACACTGTATTTCACGGAGGACCACAACGGTCGATGACGTATAGTTTCACTCTCCTCTGTTCCTCACCACCGACGCCGTCCACATTCTCCGGTGTTATGTCCTCGACGTTGGCCTGTACGACCGTCCCAGGTAAACAGAGATTTGAGAACTGGACGAGACGGCACGAGAAGCACGTACCCTTCCGCGATCGGCACCAGCTTCGATCAAAAGTATTGCAGCCTCGGCGTGAGCAGAATCCATGGCCAAATGAAGTGGGGTGTTTCCTGGTAACGACGGGTTACGCTATGCTATATCCCAGAGTCGAAGTTCATTTACCGACTCGGTCGCCCGTATTAAGGCGAGGCTTTGTCGTGACACCTTCTGGGGGGTGCAAAAGAAGCGAGATGAATCCAGTGGAACCGGTTGTAGCAGCCCGATGACTGAATGTAGCATGTGAGTCGATGTAGAAGCCATCACACACTGATTTCACTTACAGAGGTAATTGGTTGGCCTTGTCCCTCGCGTTGATCTAATGATGGTCAACTCTGGGACGCAGTCCTGTGGTGATGTTAACCTACATCTGCCCCTCGTTGAATCAGGTATCTTCCAATCTGAATAGGACATCCGTGTGTTAGAAGTGAGCATTCATCGAATATACCTGTCAGGTTCACCTCTATACGTGATTTGGAAGCCGCGTAATGCCTATCGACCAAACATTATGAGCAAGATGGGATGGCTGTCGGAGGACATCGCACAATGGGGAGAGCCCTTTATCATTCCTCTGATTTACGTCCGCCCCAGCGCCGACCAGTTCTTGAACGATTTCCTCGTGGCCAGCGCTGACTGTACGAATCCAGATGAGGTAGACTTGACCCGCCGAATAAGGACGATCGTACCTGCTATATGAAGTGCTGCCCAGCCACCACCGTCCACCTTGGTGACGTCTGACCCTTGATCGATCAGGTAACGGACGACCTCGGTGGCACCGACAGATGCAGCCCAGTGTAACGGTGTACGAGAATCCTACGTCCGTCAGAGTAACTGTGTGTTGGTGTGATAAAGGAAACTCACTGTATCTGTCTCGTTGATAAGCTTTGGATTTTCAGTGACGAGGGTCCGCACTAATGAAAGTTGATCTACGAGGGGCGGATTACTGCCATTGCAAGGGGTCAACTTTTTGGCACGGATGACGAACTTTTCTGAGCAGCTGTATGGATGGATAGTGCCATCTTGTGGTAGGCACTGTGAGCACGAGAATCAACAATGAGGCGTCCAGACCAGAGGTCCGTACTAGTAGTTCAACGCAATTCAAGACAAACCTGAGGTGCTTGCGCGTCGGCGGAGAGTCGATTGTGGCAAGGGAAACCCTAACCTCAGATATGGGTTTGATCATGTCAGCCTGAACATACTGGGCACAGCATGTGGCCGCATTCAACGTTCGCGGTAGAGTCTCAGGTCAGGTCACTCCAGATCCATCCCATACATTAAGAGCACGCTGCAGTCTCGTGCCCGTTGTAAGTACAACACTGGAAACACAGCTGGGCTCGTTCCATATGGAAGAGTTAATTTCTGCCATTGCGCTGTGCAACTTTGATGGGTCCTTGTTACCAGCCAAAAGTGCTTCAAGACTCGCTAAATCTGGGTCAGCGGCCTTCCTGGCGAACGCGCACAATGTTTGGCGGATGGGCGTCTTCGCACAGCATGCCTTATGAATTTGAATTGGCGTGATAGGTGGCGAGATTACGGTGCGTGCTGTACGATAGGTTGGCCGGCGTTTAATGTATGGACGCTCTGCCACTGAAGGAGAGCCATGGCCTGAGGAGGAACCCGCGGCACCTATCCTCGGGATACTCTCTGGGGTCTGGCCGGGGATGGTGACGGTTAATGTATCCATGCCCTGTATTATGAGCGTACCATAAAATGACGAGGCGACAGGCTAACACTACTCCACAAAGGTGGCTGCCTAAATTTGGAGGATGCGCCCGGGCCTTTCGGACTGCGGGCCGCGTTGTGGTAACTGTTCGCCAAAGTGACATGTTTTCTGAGGGGTCACTTCCATTTCACGACTTCCCTTGCTTCCATGGTCGGAGGACCCTTGGTACGCCAGGGTTCACCGGAAGGCAGCTGTGTTCAAGGCGCGTTGTTGCAATTAAGGTAGTTTGTACGGACAAGTTGGGCCAGGACAACACACCCCTTCAGCACATCAGGTTTCGACTGACAGGACTAGTAGTGTCTCTAAGCTGAGACGTATTAGCTGGACCCCATCCAGCGGCGAGCTACTCCCCTCAAAAGGTAGTCCATAGCGTTTATGGTCGATGATTGATGATCCCGAGTAGGTCGCAGTGACGACGTACCTCCAAAAAAAGAGCCGAACAATCCTTTCTGATCAAACACTTTTTTCAAGGTGCATAGCCATGGCTGATGTCGGGGCCGGTGCTCCTTATTTCAAGTTTGCGTTGGCAAGGGTTCCGATGCAAAATTTTTCATCCCACCAAGGTTTCATCCACTGCACGTATGGAGGTGGCTTCGTCATCGACCGTGACTACGCGCCAGAGCCTCTTCTCTCTTCTGGCCCCGGGTTTTTCTGTTTCCCGTCATGCCGATCGAATTCGTGACCCAAGGTGGAAGTCACGAGCCCTTGGGAAAGCAGACAAGCACCCTTGTATCCTCTCCATTCTGGCAACTTGGCGCTGGGCATGCTACGCTCCACTACGTGGACTCCATGTGCTTCACACATTTCACCAATCACAAGTCAGAAAGCGCGGGATGTACCAAATCCCTTCACCATGATCCTTATGGAGTCTCTCCCCTAGGCTGCCCTTGCCATTGTTCTATATCCATACCCCGATCACTTGACTTCCGATAGACTTGGACGGCATCCGGGTTCCCCGGATGGTCCTGGCAGTTGGTTTGTTTGTTGGGGGCCATGCCAATGTCAAGAAAAACGATTCATCCCTGGAGCTTGGACTAGAGACATGTGGCTATAAAGAATTCGCCATGGAAAGTCATCTGGCTGTCCCAAAACCCAGAGCTTTCTGTTCATATCATTCATCCTAAGCAAGTACTCCTTTATATTCATGGAAATGCAGTTTAACGACTCATTCGGCGTCGATGTAATCATTTACCCTTCCCCCCCCCTGAAGAACGTGCTGAAAACGACTCGACTTTTTTTCAGGACCTGGGCGACTTGGTCGCTATAGCTTTCGACCTGAAACCGTACCATTGCGGCTGGGTTATCGACGGGCTGTCGTGCAACACTCAAGTTCTCGGCGAAGATGTTGCAAGCCATTTAAAAGCTGTTCACGGTATCAAAGATATCCCAAGGCCTACATGCCTGTGGGATTCTTGCGGTGAGGAGCTTGACAAAGGCTCCCTCGTCAGACATGTGCAGGAAAAGCATCTAGAGT
>JBBPRR010000702.1:0-17807 GCA_038093115.1 Hortiboletus flavorubellus | reverse complement strand
TGCGGATGTGCTGAATCTTGTACCGGGCGGCTAGAACGTCCAAGGCCTGAATAAAAGTGGGACCATTGTCAGTAACGATCTCGGCCAAAGGGCCCCAGCGACAGAGGATATCCTCGAAAATGAAGGAGGCGAGGGCGGCGCCATTCTCCGTACGCAGCAGCCGCCACTCGGGGTAGGAGGTCAAGGCACAGCGGGCCTGAACAATGTACCGGTAGCCGGCAGACCGGGGCATCACCATCGTGTCAAGGTGGGCCTTCCGAAACAGGCCACCGACTACCGGGACGGTCGGGGGGATGTGGAAGCAGCGGGACTGGCGGATCTGGCACTCGTGACAAGTGCGGACAAACCACTTGACGTCGTCGACGAGCATTGGCCACCAGAAGCGGAGGAGCAAGCAGGTGTGGACTGTGAAGACACCTTTGTGCCCGAGGTCATCGTGAGCCTCCTTAATAAGTCCGAACCGCCGGGGCTCTGGTACCACTAACTGGTGACGGCCGTGGGGTTCCTGTCGCCATAGGGAGTCGTGGAGAAGGAAGAACATAGTCGCCGAGTTGACGAACGACTGGAATTCTGCATCGGAAAGGTCAGCAGGGCGCTCTCGTGTTTGAAGAAAGTCACGGATCGAGCAAATCCGGACTTCCTTGGCGACGGCCTTAGCAGACCGGGGGATAGTAAGAGTGACTGGTGGAACGTCCGGGTCAACAGAAGAAGAGAGAACGGAAGCATAAGTAAGGGGAAAGCCGTAAACACGGTCCGATGGGGGAAAAACGTAGTCCAATGAAGGTAAGAGGGAAGGAGAGCGATAAGGAGACCGTGAGAGGGTATGGATAGATGCGGGGGTAACATAGTATGGTAAGGTCTGGTCGTTGAGTAATGTGATGGAAAAAGAATAGGAATCGTCCAATCAATCCTCGAAATCATCCTCCTCTGGCGGATCGTTAGGGGAAAAGGGGCGGTGAGATAGTCCATCGGGACCGGCATGCCTAGCGGCGGGAATATGACGAAGCTCGAAATGAAACAAAAAGATACCGGCAATCCACCGATTAATCGACGCATTTGGCTGTAAGTCCGGATTATTAATCATACCCTTCACGTACTTCGCGTCCATTTCGACAACAAAGTTAGTCGCTCTGAAAATGAAAACGCGGACTGCCCAGAGTGCCCGGAACAGACCGTACAGCTCGAGCTTAGCCTGGGAGTACCGGCTCTCGACGCTCGTGAGGCTGATAGATCCAAAGCAGTTCGGATAGCGCTTGCCGTCCTCACCTTCCTGGGACAGAATAAAACCAATAGCGATGACCGAGGTGTCCACAGCAAGGACCACCTCTCGGCCGGACTTGTAGTCCAAGCGGCGGAGCACGGGGGACTTAATGATCTCATCCTTCAGACGAGTCATTGCATCACGCTGGGCGTCTCCCCATTCGAATGGGACACCCTTCCGTGTGTGGCCGATGAGCGGTCTAGCGATAGCGGCGAAGTTCCGGATAAATATACGTACCACTCCGCAGGTTCCGAGGAACCCACAGACTTGCGTCAGGTTCTTGCACTTCGGCCAATCATGTATCTTCTGGATCTTAGCCTCATGCGGAACGTGCCCTTTGAAGGTACACTTGTGTCCGACTATGGTTGCCAATGGTGCCGCTAGGACAAACTTCTTGGCGGAGACCATGATGTTGACGTTCTCGAACCGTTGAAGAATCCTGTTAACGACGATCAGTTGCTTCCAAATAAATAACCTGATCCCGGGGTTCTCGGGGATGGTCTCATAAGACCCATCCGGTCTTTGGTACCGGGTGGTCTCGGTCTTGACCGGCACGTCATCAATAAATGGCTCGGTGTGGTCGGGGATTTCGTCCTGCAAGATAAATGACATATCCGCTTGGTAAACCTGGACGGCGTTAGTGTGACCCATCAGAAGAGTAGTGAGACGGTGGGGGCCGAGCGGGCTATTGAAGGTAGTCATGTCGCGGGACTCGACGTGGAGCGGGCGCTAATCATATCCAGCGAACAAGTCCATCATACCATAGACCGCATACCCGCCAAACGACTCAGCGAAATGCTCCACAAACGGAGGGGCGGACGAGTCACGGATGGTGACGGTGTTGAGCGGCTGAAGGTTGTGGACGAGCCAGAGTGTCTTACCATCCTGCTTGAGCACGCAGAACCAACGGGACCGGTAGGCTGTGGCGGACGGTTCGTACACACCAGAGGTGATACGGTCTTTGATGATCTGGATGGCCTGGTCCCATGAGGACGGGGGGACCGGGATGTTGCGGAGTACCCAGGGCGTATGGGGCACGATTGGTATCTTTACCGGCGGGAAGTACCGCTCATCTAGACGACCCCACTCGGTTGGAATCCAAGCGAAGGCCTTCTCATGCGTGCGGACTATCCACCAGACTAGCTTGAGTTCCTCCAGCCACAACCAATTGGCGGGGTCGAGGTTGAGGACGTCGGCTCGTTCCTGTGTGAAACGCAAGCCAGGGGTGAAGTCAGGGGGGTGCGTAGGTAAGGGAAGAAGTCCGGCTAATGGGTTGTCAGGTAAACGGCGGAGTATCCAGTACTCCTCCTCGAGAGGAGCCAGGACCAACCGAATCTTCTTGGCCACCGGCTTGTAAGCCAAGGAACGGGACATGGCATGACATGAATAAGTCGCCTTGAACACTGCCAGGTGGGCAGGCGTCAAGGCAGACTGGGTAGAAGAAAGGAAATCACAAGAAGGGGATGGGGTATGATGAGATAGGTCCGGCTGTAGTAATGTAGTCCAGGAGGGAGAAAACGGAGCGCAGTAGATGAATTGTGAAGTGGAAATGATACTTGATGACTCTCCCCAACCTCTCGGCAGATCATCGTAGTCTAAAAATCCACTGTCGCGATAGACTGGTGACTAGAACAGAATAGTCCGTGCCGGCAACGCGGGCATCCTTCTGTCCAAGTGCGGGTTGGTAGCTTATATACCTTTCCTAAATTGGGATCTCGGAGGGTGATCGTCTGGGAGTCATCGGGGGAGTCTTCGGTAGTGGCGCTCATGAGGCAGTGGAAGGGGCAGCCGAGGAGGAGATCAAAGTTTGCGCGCGGTATTACCTGTACCTGTAAGGAGATCTCGCCGGCACTGAAGTCGAGCCAGAGATTCTCGATGACTCCGAGGGTGGACTCGGTGCTGGTGTTAGCGTTCGACATGGTCATCGTGTGGTCCGACCTGACTGGTAGACCGAGGTCTTCCCATACCCATCTGGGCATGGCAACTATCTCAGAGCCTGAGTCAAGGACTCCGAGAATAGACTGGCCGGTACCGACGATCTTGGCTTCGAGCGCCCGAAGCGGTACCAAATGGTATGTGACAATCTGACCGTCATCGCTGCGGAGAATGCTCTCACCGAACGCACGTTCTACCGCGCTGGGGTCATGTCTGGCGAGCTCGTTAACCTGGACGGAGTTAGTGGATACCAGAATACACTTGGCCATTGACAGGTCCTTAAGCTGTCGACGGACGTCTGGCGCGACTGCAATAAGTTCCCGGACCGGTACCGGTACTGTGGTCGCAAGGACCCGGTCCAGGAGACGCTTCGGGGCAGTCTTGTCTTCGAGGGGGAACAAGTACCTGAATTGGCCCGTTGGGGCAAGGGAGGATGATGGGTTAGTAACGTCGACGTGGGGAGGAATAATACTAGAGGATGATGACGGGGTCGGTGTCGAAGGTCGGGGCGCCGAAGACGTTGAGGGGCCCGAGGTCCAAGACCGCGAGGCCTCAACTGCTGGGGAGATGAGTTCTTCAGACACAGAGGCAGCCCGGGGACCGGGGCGGCCGGTCTTTCGAGGCGGCATCTCCACGCCGTCAAAGCATATGTGCTTCCCTTTGTCTTTCTTGTCCGACTGGAAATTGGTCCAGGCGTTAGCAAGGTATTCCTGGAAGTCGGGGTCGGAAAACGCAGGATCTGGGGCGTCGTCCCAGTCTTTGGAAACCGGGGTCAAAAATACCGACGGTTCGATGTCCAGTATAGCATTGGCAGACTCGTCAGTGACTGAGAAAATACCTGCGGTGATGACAGAGGAGGTGGAGGCAGATCCGGGGGCTGGTAGGCGATCCAGGCACTCGCGGGATGCACTTCCCGTCAGGCATGTACAACCGACCATCGGTGCCACGACTAGCTTTGCCCGACTGGATATAGCCATCCACTAGAGGACAGCTACCCATAAAGTGGGCGGGGTCCACGCAGAACGCACAGCTCTTCAGGGCCATGCACTGCATACTTACCTGCTCCTGCTTAATAGCCGGAGCAGCGGTCGGTGTCGTGGGAGGTGGATACACTGGTGCTGGAGGTGCCGCTGCCCAGGTGGGGTAGTAAGGCTGAGCCAGGGGTAAGGCAGCAGCGGCAGCGAGAGGATGGAGTGCGGAGCCAGTGAGAAGGAACTGCGTTGCCTCAAGTGTGTCGGCAATTGGATATGGGTCGGAAGGATGGTGGGCAGTCTTTGTAATGAGGAGACGCTGGCGGACTTGGTTCTCGAGATCGGCGGGCAGGCCGGTTAGAAACAGCGCATCTCGGGCTAAGTCCGAGAGCTTGCGACTGTTAATGAGGATCCTGGCGATCTTCATGAACTTGCGTTGGTACTCGCCTAGGTCTTCCATAGACCTCATCGGCTTAGTCCGGTATTCTTGAACGAGGTACTGGATGTCAGCGCAGCAATACCGGTTAGCTCCTTCACAACCGGGATATAATTTTTTGACGGTGACGACAAAGGCATCCCAGTCAGCCAGGACAGTGGTGGCTTCATCGAGAAGCTCCCATCCTTCGGCTTCTTCGAGATCGGTGTACCTTATAGCGGCACGAATTTTGGTGGCCTCAGTGATGATGGCGGCGGTTCTGAGGATGTCTACATCTTTGAGGAAGCGCGGCAGCAGGGCCGGCGTCTTCCCGTCAAACTTCAGGGCATTCTGAGTTCCACGGAGCAGCATCTGGGGGATTTGGGCCATTGGTGGAGGAATGGCTGGTGGGAGTTGGCGAAGGGGGGACCCAGGCGATGTCGGAGCGGTCAGCGATGATGGGGACGAAAGTCCGGAACGGGAAGTAGCGAGAACCGGTGAGGGAGAAGAGACCGGAGACCAAAGATGTTCCCAGTGAGAAGGCGCAGAGTAGTCAAGAAGATAGGAGAGGGACGGGGAAGATGACGATGACGAGGACGAAGTACTTGTTGAGAGGGGTGATAGAGGAGAAGAAAATTGGGAGGTGAGGTCTGATTCCCCCGACCGTCGTAACGGGGTCGAGTGGATATACCCTCCCAGTATGAGGTCGCTTAGGTTGCACCCGTCGGGTAAATTTTCCAGATCTGGGCTAGGAGAGGCGGTGCTGTCGGAGTAGATGCCTAAGGCTGCCGAAGGCGGTGCGTCGGGTGATGGGGAAGTAGAGGGGAGGAATCGAGAGGTGCCGAGCCAGTCGGGATTGCTGGTAGCTGAGGTGGCTGAGGGGTCGAGGTCGCCGTCTAACAATGGATTAAGGGCAAACCCTGATATGTCAGGGAGATCGGCATGGTTGTGATGGGCGTCTCGAGGGGAGACCAGTTCGAGTAGAAGCGAGTTTTCTACGTCGATCTGCAAATTTCTAAAATGCTTGAGTAAATTTTCAAGCTCTTGGCGTTGGACAGTCGGCCGTAGACTTCTTCTAGAACCTGTTTGTAAGTCCCTCGCGGTGGACTCCAGTTGTAATGATGTTAAGGGGCCTGAAGGAGACTAGGAGGTGGGAACCACTAGTCCCAGGCCAGAAAGGGGGTAGGGGAGCGAGTATATTCACCCCAAAAGGGACTCTGTAAAGCGGGTGAGTGAAAGATAGAAGTCCGGGGACTTACTCAACTAGTCCGACGCTGGTCCGCAGGATGTCCGAGGGAGATGCGGGAAGTCCAGGAGTCCGGAGAGAGACAGAAGACGACGGGGAAACATTGAGTTCGTGGTGAGCGTTGACGGTGGACGGTGACGGTGACGGTGTCGACCGCGTTAGACCAAGGCGTCCAGACTAATAGTCCGTGATCCGGTCTTTGGCGGAAGCATCCGGTCTAGGTAGCAAAGTCCGGAAGGTAATATCAGAGCAACTGGGAGACGGTAGAATGTGGCTAAGAAAGGGGATACGACCATAGAGAGGTACCAGTCTCTACAACGCGCTGGCTGAAGGGTAGTTTCTAGGTACTGCATTCCAATGGAGAACGATCATCCTAGCCTTGACATGAAATTCTTTGGCGCCATCTGTCCAGATAAGAATGGTATGTGCTGCATTATGTGTAATATGGTACTCAACATGGCGTGGCAAGTGCCTGTGATCGCAGTGTTCACGAAGTATGACCAATTCAAACGTGATATCAGGATAAAGCTGGAGGACAACCCTGGAAGTAGAATATCCAAAAAGAAGGTGGATGATGGGGCAGAGAAGATTTTTTAGGATGAATACTGGAATGTAATAAGGGGAGACTCAACAAGACATGTAAGATTGGAAAGTAAGTTTCATTGTCATGTTTGGTGTTATCTGTGACTGCATTATATATTCAGAGATGCACAAGATTGGTGAACCTTGTGATGCCCTGATTACAGAAACAGAAAATGCCTTGAGTAATGAAGTGGTAACACTAATGTTACTTGCTACCCAAAGAGGAAACCTTGAGAGGGGTGTGAAGAGTTCATTGAGAAGGTGAGCCTAATCTAGATCCTAGATAAATGCTTCACCAGTTGCAGGGCAAGACTTGATAGTGACCAAATATCAATAGTCAAGTCATGCATAAAATGCTTTCCACACACATTGGTATGTAAAAAGCTGATTTAAGCAGTAATAATCTATGATTGACAGAATACACTAGTTTTTGGTGGGGCTTTGATTTCTTAGCCAGAGATGAAGTCTAATAGCATTTTGTTATGTGCCATGTACATACACATGCAATGGATTGCTGGCTTTCAGAAAGTGAGTAGAATAATATTTATCTTGGGGTTGAAGTTGTAATAAAGGATCTTTCATACATTCTTACAATCAGAAGGTGAAGAGTGTTGTGTGATAGAGGTCATTTCAAGGCTGATGCTTTCTCCATCATTCTTTCTTTCAAGCCAGTGAGTGATACCACATATTGGTTGCTATTCCAAGACCCATGGTTTATGTGCCACTTCTACTCTCCAGAGTGTGAGTGATATCATGCGATGGCTGCTATTCCAAGACTCATGGTTTATGTGCCATCCCTGCTCTCCAGTTGGTGAGTGATATGATGTGATGGCTGCTATTCCAGGACTCATGGTTTATGTACCATCCCTGTTCTCTAGCATGTGAGTGATATGATGTGATGGCTGCTATTCCAAGACTCATGGTTTATGTGCCATCCCTGCTCTCCAGGATGTGAGTGATATGATGTGATGGTTGCTATTCCAAGACTCATGGTTTATGTGCCATCCCTGCTCTCCAGTTGGTGAGTGGTATGACATGGTGGCTGCTATTCCAAGACTCATGGTTTATGTGCCATCCCTGCTCTCCAGGATGTGAGTGATATGATGTGATGGCTGCTATTCCAAGACTCATGGTTTATGTGCCATCCCTGCTCTCCAGTTGGTGAGTGATATGATGTGATGGCTGCTATTCCAAGACTGGTGGTTTATGTGCCATCTCTGCCCTCCAGAGAGTGAGTGATATCATGTAATGGCTGCTATTCCAAGACTCATTCTTTCTGCATTATTCCAAGAATGTGTGTGGTGACCTTTTATAGCTACATGTCTATGCCTGATGATTTCTCTGCTGTTTCTCCTTTTCAGTGAGTGAGTGATCTTGTATGATAGCTTGACACAATTTATGATCCTTTGCCATTCTTTCTTTACAGTATGTGAATAATGTCATGCAATGGCTATATTATGATCTGACCATTTTTTGTGCTTATATGTATCCCACAGAACCACATTGTTGACACTCTCTGTTCAATGATTGGCAAGGTATTTCAATTGTTAAGCATTATACTTTTTGTTGATACATGTATATTAGATTGGTCCACATACGTTCAATGATGGTCACACACCACAGTATACTTTGCTTGGTAGGAAAACAATTATCTACCTGCATTTTGACTTATTTCAAGTTATTCACAGTTTCCATCTTACTTTTGGAATGTGCTTCTGTTCTATTTGTGACTACTGATGCTACCTTGGACACTGCTTTAAATGAAGCATATTCCAGGATGTGTAGCTCATATGATACTCTCAAGGCAGAGCTCTGTTCCTTAGTATCTCAAAGCCCCAGCACAGATGACTGTCTTACATTCATCTTGAATCATAGACTTGGTATGTCTTCTTGTTTTTTCTCCTGTCTCATATGTTTAATCTTTTTTTATATAGCTACATCCTAGTTTGCAGTATTGTGTTGTGAAAGTGTCCTGGAATCTTGTTTTTCTTTTTGCTTTCAATCTGAAATGTATCACATGTACAAAATCTGATCATTTTACCTTATCTCTATTCATTTGAAGGGCATGAAGTTTAGTTGTGAGATCTTACCAACTTATACATGCAATATGCAAGACAAGCAACAACTGTAGGGGATAAATGAGCCAGTAATTGCCATGTGACAAAACTTTTGGATGTGATGCTATTAAACCCTAGTATTGAAACATGTTTATATACTCAAATATACCTCATACACCATCCCTATTGTCCTATAAGCTATTCCATCCCAATTCCTTCTCATGAAATGTACATGTATACACATCTCCATTCCACCACTCCTATAATGACAGAGAAAGATCAAAGGTGGTCAAAATCTCGAAAGCTGATGCACAAGCAATCTAGGTGCCGAGTTCAGAACCTCAATGCTACTGTTCATTAACCGCTCCTGTACCTTTAACCATACCTGTGGCGGCAGGCACTGATGTAGCCACCTGATCCTCATCCATAACCCTGAGCACATTGTCAAACGTCTCCGCCTCGTTCACTGCCAACCTATCCTCTTCACTCCATGCACGCCACAAATCCTCTGCATCCCCATCCCTCTCTCCCTTGTCATCACGGCTGCCCACCAGTGCACCCTCCCCAAAGTCCTCATCCTGCTCATCGAACTCGAGCAGTACCCCTTCTTCGTCATCCCCATGTGCATCTCCCATCACACACTCACGCCTGACTCAGTCCATCTCCTGACAAATCATACCCCCAACACCCTCCATCACCCTAATTGGAATCTCCCCACCCATGCCCATACCAGACAATGCCGCGTGCATTCCAGATCCACCCCAAGATGTCCCCATCCTCCCCCGGAGCGACTGTTGCACGGCTCCGTTCGGCAGCATTGGAATCATCATGCGACTCCCTCCTACACTGCAGTCATATGCCATCTCAATGCTCATCGCGCTCACAAGGGGTTTGTCGAACGATGACAGGCCATGTGCGTGCATATGGTATTCATGAGAGTGGGTGTGAGATCGTGTGTGCAGGTGGTCGGACAAAAAGGCCAAGTCCTCCACAAAATGCACCTCAGTGGATACAGCAAAGGCACTTGCCTCGACTTCTTTCCGCATGTCGATCTTTGCACCAGAGATGGCCAATCAGTGTTGTCAGATGAGGGCATGATAATCTTCGCCAAGGGTATAGAACAAGAACTGGTGTGAAAGATAGATAGATCAGGGCATGAGACCCGGTGTATGCGCACACGTCGACAATTCTGCATGTGCAAGTGAGCTGTATCAATGTCAGTTCATGTCAGAAAGTCAATACGAAACAAGACAAGAAGTAACAAACTTGGACATTCCAGGCTTTGGCTGATCCCCAACTTGATGCACCACGTTTCACCTCCCCTCAATCATGCCATTGTAAAGACTGGTGCATCTCTACGGTCGTATACCCCTTCTCAGACACTTTCTATCACCTCCCTGTTGCTCTGATATTACCTTCCGGACCTTCCCTACCTAGACCGGACGTTTCTGCCAGAGACCGGTGCACGGACTATTAGTCTGGACGCCTCGGTCTAACGTGGTCGACATGGACCTTTACATACGAGTCCATTTATACCAGTCTGTTCCTTCCAATCTTATCTTATCAACGTTCCGTATTATTCTGATCTCTAACTTATGTTCTTTGTACTGCCGAAGACCGATCGGGCCTGAAAGGCCTGACAGCTTCTCCTCTTAGATTTAACTTCTATCATTTAGAGTTTTGATCCATTTCATGCCTTTTCATTTCATTTCCGTTTTCCCTTGACATATATTACTCTATTGGTCATAGTGCGAGTCCTGGGTATGCCCGGACTATAAAGCCATGTACCTTAGAGTTAAAAAACACTTTTGGTTGGATTCACGAACTGCTCGAATCTCTTGTCACCACCGTACCGTCACCGTCACCGGCACCATCCACCGTCAACGCTCACCACAAATTCAATGTTTCCCCATCGTCTTCTATCTCTCTCTGGACTCCCGAAATTCCCGCATCTCCCTCGGACATCTTCCGGACTAGCATTGGACTAGTTGAGTAAGTCCCTGGACTTCTATCTTTCACTTACCCGCTTTACAGAGTCCCTTTTGGGGTAAATATACTCGCTCCCCTACCCCCTTTTCTGGCCCAGGACTAGTGGTTCCCACCTCCTAGTCTCCTTCAGGCCTCTTATCATCTTTACAACTGGAGCCCACTGTGAGGGACTCACAAACGGGTTCTAAAAGAAGAAGTCTATGGCCGACTGTCCAACGCCAAGAGCTTGAAAATTTACTCAAGCATTTTAGAAATTTGCAGATCGACGTAGAAGACTCGCTTCTACTCCAACCAGTCCCTCCTTGAGACGCCCATCACAACCGCGCCGATCTCCCTGACATATCAGGGTCTGCCCTTAACCCATTGTTAGACGGCAACCTCGACCCCTCAGCCACCTCAGCCACCAGCAATCCCGACTGGTTCAGCACTTCTCAATTGCTCCCCTTTACTTCCCCATCGCCTGACGCACTGCCTTTGGCAGCCTTAGGCATCTACTTCGACAGCACCACCTCTCCTAGCCCGGATCTGAAAATTTTACCTGACAGGCGCAACCTAAGCGACCTCATACCAGGAGCATATATCCACTTGACCCTGTTACGACAGTCTGGGAAATCACACCTCACCTCCCAATTTTCTCCTCCACTATCACCTCTCACAACAAGTACTTTGTCTTCATTGTCGTCATCTTCCCTGTCTCTCTCATACCTTCTCAACTACTCCACGCCTTCCCACCGGGAACATCTTCGGTCTCCGGTCCCTTCGCCCTCACTGGTCCTCACTACTTCCCATTTTGGACTTTTGCCCCCGTCATCGCTGACTGCTCCAATATCACCTCGGTCCCCCCTTCGCCAACTCCTGCCAGCCGTTCCTCCACCAATGGCCCAAATCCCCCAGATGCCGCTCCACGGAACCCAGAATGCCCCGAAGTTTGATGGGAAGACACCAGCCCTGTTGCTGCATTTCCTCGAAGACATAGACATCCTTGGAACCGTCGCCATCATCACCGAGGCCACCAAAATTCATGCCGCTATAAGATACGCCAATCTTGAAGAAGCCGAAGGATGGAAGCTTCTTGATGAAGCCACCGCCATCCTGGCTGACTGGGACGCATTTGTCGTCGCCGTCAAAAAATTATATTGCGGTTGTGAAGGAGCTAACTAGGGTTGCTGAAGTTCAGTTCAAACCTTGAGTTCGAACCTGAACCCCTAAACCGAACCCCTAAGTTCGAGTTTGGTTCGAGTTCAGTTCAGCCCCTCTCTTCTAAGTTCAGGTTCAGGTTCAGGACTAGACATGTACACCCGAACCTGGTCTGAACTGGTCTGAACCTATCCAAACCTAAGTAGTCTATTTAGGTAGTGTTGTGTGCTCCGTATCACCAGATTTTGCCGTTCGCCGACTCTGGTTGCAGCAAATTTCAGTACAACTCGGAAACTGCCACCTACAGGCTTATCGCGATACCATCAGTATGTCTGACAATGGAGCCAACTGTGCACTTAACGCCGACGGCACACTCAAAGATGCTTCCAAAATCACCTTCTATGAATCTGAAACAGATCAACATCCAATCGACTCGACCACCAAAAATAAGTCGAAGCTGAACTCGTCATGTAAGTCCTTTTCAATCCTCGAATCTCACTACCACTGGCCTCTTGGCAGCCATCGATCAACACACCGATCTGGGAAATGCTCTGCTCACCTCAGGAGCAGTCCCAGCACAGAGAGTCGGTGGTGGCCATGTCAGAAGACCCGCCTGGAAGGTCACATCAGCCGAGAATGCAGAAGCTTCGACAAGCAAACTTCCCACCCCCAAGCGAAAGCACACTGACACGGTGACCGCATCAACGACCACTATCAAGCATCCAAAAGCATCCGTCTCTGTGCACAACCGCCGGGTAGTACTTTCTAACGACGACCATCAAGATACTCAAATTGCTCAAGATGCCATCGATTCTGATGTGTCACGACTCAAAGGTCAGTACTAGTGATCATTCATTTTGTATTTATTGTCCTACAGAACGTTGTTGACAACACTACAGAGCTGGAAGGGAGCCACCAGAGTGATGACGACCCGGAGGCAGAATATGAGGAGATACAGGAAGAACGAGGAATGGATGCAAAGGTACGTTGACCCAATGCTTTCGAACGCACCTGTTTGATGCCCCCTTTTCCTTTCCTATCTCTTCACATTGCTCACTGCCTTGTTCCACCTGTGTGTATAATGTGTCGGGACGGCGCTATTGTTCCCCCGCCACACTCGTCCCTCTTGTTCCCCCTCGCTCGTTGCATTGTTGCACTGATCGCACCCATGCCGATAATGGACCACTCTTACCCGTGCCAATAACTAATGGACCACTCTCACCCATGCCAATAACGGACAATACTACACCCATCCCACTCACTCACTGCCCACGCCCGTCACTCACTGCCCACGCCACTCACTCACCACCCATGTATGACACATCAGGATGGCCCCATCATGTTGCTCTCACCTGTGCCGATAACGGACGACACCGCACCCATCCCACTCACTCACTGCCCGCGCCCATCACTCACTGCCTGTGCCCGTCACTCACTACCTGCGCCTGTCACTCACCACCTGCGTATGACACATCAGGACGGCCCCGTCACGTTGCTCTCACCCATGCCGATAACAGATGACACCACACCCATCCCACTCACTCACCGCCTGCGCCCATCATGTCGCTCTCACCCGTGCTGATAACGGATGACACTGCACCCATCCCACTCACTCACCGCCCGTGCCACTCACTCACCGCCCATCCCACTCACTCACCACCCGCGTATGATACATCGGGACGGCCCTGTCACATCGCTCTCACCCGTGCTGATAACGGATGACATCACACACCACCTTGCTCCACCTGTGCCAATAATGGATTGGGATGCTGCTGTTCCTGTGCCCACTCCTCCCTCCCATCCCCCCTCGTTTATCGCCTCATCATGTTGCTTTATGGTTGTTGATCAGCTATGCAAACATGCTCACCATGGCAGGGACCGACGGACTGAGGATATCCATACAATATTCACGAAGGTTGCACAACGGGTTATGCCTGACAGTACAAAATCCAATGGTCATTGGTGCGAGGTGTGCAAATAAGTGGTTTTGATCTTTTGGATATATTTTGTAGTTCATTTACCATTCATACAGGCACAATCAAGTTCCTGAATCCGGTTGCTGGTTCACTGGCAGTGTCTCCAATCTTCGAAAGCATATTGTAAGGAACTGGGACACCCATGGCAAGATATACCTGGCAAAGTGTAAGGCAGGTGATATCACTCCAAACCACTATGCTATTCCTGAGGGAGTGGACCTAGAAGGAGGCGAGATAGCTTCTAATCAAGGCCACACTCAAACCAATCTTGATGGCTTTGTTCGTCCAGTTGTAAAGTGGACAAAGGAGGGACTGCTTGATCATATCATTGAGTTTGTGGTAACTGAGGATCAGGTAACTTTGATCAATTATCTCAAGAGCTTAAGTCCCTTTCTAATGAAGTGTTAGTCCTTTACTATTGTTGATAAAGGTTCCTTCCGAGCCCTGCTCAAGTACCAGCGTTCTCAGACAGCAGAATCTGATATTCCCCACCGCTCAAAGCTTCAAGATGAGATTTTGGCTAAGGCTAGTCAAGCTCAAGTCAAGCTTCGAGACCAACTTCAGGTATGTTCATGGACAGTTAATACTCTGGCTTGCTAGTGCTATTACTTATATGTGAACAGAATGTACCAGGTCAGATCTCCATCACATTTGATGCTTGGACATCCTGTTCCAATGACCCTTATCTGGCCATCACTGCCCATTATATTGATGCCCCATTGGACAAGCCTAATGATTGGCAACTGAAGGCAAGGACATTGGCTTTTACTAGCATTGAAGAAGATCATGGGGGGGCTAATCTTGCTAGCATTATTGTGAGGGTTGTTCAACGTTATGGCCTTTCAGGCAAGCTTGGATGGGTGACCTCGGATAATGCAACCACCAATGACAAAGCCATGGGAATTCTTCAACAGACTATCAACAATACAGTTGGGGGTCATTGTTGGCTTGCACAAGAGTGTTGTGTCAGGTATGTGTATATATGTACTTATGAATGGAAACTAATGGGATTTAAGATGCATGGAACATACCCTCCACTTGACTGCAAAAGCATTTTTAATGGATGTATGCCCAACACCACTACGTTTCAAGAAGACTAGATTCAAAAGTAGGGCTGTAAACAATGATGATGATGATGATGATGATGATGATGATGAGGAGGAGGAGGAGGGTAAGCATGAGGATCATGATGGAGACTGGATCAATGGATTTCTAGCTGAAGAAGCTGCTGCTAATGAGGAGGTGGATGAGGTAGAGGATTTTGAGCCTGGAGACTTGTTGGGAAAAGTGCTTGCACTTATCACACAGATAATTTCTTGATCTATCATTCATCAAAACTAACTTTGACCTTAGATCAGATTTTCACCCCAAGCCAAGACTTACTTTGCAACTGTTTGCAAAGAAGAGGGTTTGAAACCACTTGAGCTTATTAAGTGGATTTGTACTCGTTGGGGATTAATGTGTGACTTGCTTGAATGTCTTATTCAAAACAAAGTTGTCAATCCATTCATTTCTTTGGTATACTTTAATCTAACTTTACTTTGTTTAGGCAGTGAACAAGTTTTGTGTAATGGCTGACAACACCTCAAAGGTGCCTAAACTAAAAGGCAAGAAGTATGCTGATTATGCCATTAGTGAAGAGGAGTGGAAAATGATAGAGCTTGTTCATGAAATTCTAAAGGTAATTTTATTTCTTTCTAGTGTTGTTTACTTATATGATATTGTAGGAACCACGTGATGCTCAAGCATCTTTTTCATCAGAGTCTATGCCAACTGTGTGGCATACTATCCCAACTCTAGAGACTCTTTAGGATCGATGGGAGACATTTGCAACTATGAACAAGTTCTCCAAACTCAAAAAATCTATTGAAAAGGGCCTTGCAAAGCTAAAGAAATACTATAGGTTCCTTGATCAGAACAATGTGGCTTTTATATCTTTGGGTAAGCAGTTTATTCTTCTTACATATATTCAATGTGATATAACTGCTACCAGCTTTGGATCCCAACTTTAAGCTTGAATATGCCAAAGAGAGCTGGGATTCTAGGTATTTTGGTGAAGGAATGGCTGCTCTAGAAAAAGTGGTGAGTTGTTTGACATAATTATATTTTCTATCTAACTAGTTGCAGTTTGATCTCTATACAGCTGAAGTAGCATCAAAGGCTCCTCAATCTACCAATGAAGCAGTTCCCACTGGCAATCCTGGTAAATATGTCCTATCAGTTCTTTCAAGTTTAAATTTACATTTATATAGCATCTCCTGTGAAGGGAGGTAGTTATGGAGCTATGATGATGCAGAAGAAGATCAAGGATCGCTTGCAGAGAGAAAGGAATGGTCGAGATCCTCATCAAGAATTGAAGTCCTATTTGGAGAGCCCTCTGGAAGATGTAACTGATCAGATCAAGTGGTGGGGGGTGAGTTTATTTTGTAAAGATTCAAGTTGATGATATTCAAAGCCAACATAATATAGTATCATTCCCACCAATATCCTATCTTGTCACAAATAGCTCGTGATTACCTTGCTATTCAAGGATCATCCACAGCCTCTGAACGTGCCTTTTCACAAGGGGGACTTACTGTTACAGTGATACGCAATAGGTTGAGTCCAAAAACTGTGGAAGCTCTGCAGTATTTGAAGGATGGATACTCTTCTGGTGATATATCAGCAGCTACAGAGGCTATGAAATGGGAGGATAAGCCTTGGACCCCCTTGTAATACTATATACATACTGTTTTCATGCAATTCCAAGGGTCTTGAAAGACTGACTGTCAAGTTCTGGTCTGAACCAGAACTGAACCTTTGAAAACCAGTTCTAGTAGGTTCAGTTCAGGTTCAGGTTCAGTTCAGGCTGGCAGAAGAAGGTTCAGGTTCAGGTTCAGGACCTTGAACTGAACTGAACTGAACTTTGGCAATCCTATGCAGGCCAGGGATTCAGATATTTTGACGACTGCGGCAGGCCATTGAGATCTGTGGAGAGGAATGGTACGGTATGCTTCTGTGATGTCACGGGTGGTGGCTTCAGAACCTGGGGGGAGGTGGGTGATTAGAAGATAAATGACTGAAATTTTACCCCATGTTGTAGGGAAGTCATCTGCATTGATGTGTGAATTTATAGATGAATTAGGGAAGGAAGGAGAGGGTGAAAGTGAAAAAGAGTAGTTTTGGATTAATCTGAATTTCCGGATCGTCCTGTTTTGGGAATAATAGAGAAGGGGGAGGATTGGAAAAGGCCAAGCACTGATTCTATGGCGGAGAGGGAGAACGGGCCTAGGTATCTACTTTTGCTAATTTCTTTCTTCACAGACTCAATGAATTCCTCATTATACACATCAATGGAATCTCTGTTTGGAGGGGACTGTGTATGGTAAATGTGGGGGAAATTAAGGATGAAACCATGTGGTAAACCGGCAGGAATATTCATGAAACAGTGAAGAAGACCTACTATGTGCAAATGGGATTCCCAAGCGTTTGCTCTATATGGCGTTGGAGGCACGTGCTCTCTGAGCGCGAGGACAATGGGTGGCTCTATGGGTAGAGGAACCACAGCCAGAGCAGATGTGGCGGCCGGGGTGATCCTCGTTGACCTGCACCAAACTGTTTGGATGCGGATACATAGTTATTGTATATCTGATGCTAGACATTTGACCCGAGATTTCAGTTTTCACTATATTCCCACGGTCCAAATGCTTAGCTAATTAAGGGACATATGGACCATAGTGTCTAGTATGTACCCCTATTTTTCCTTATTTGTTCATTCACAGGTTGTGGAGAAACAAAATGATTTCTTCCAACATACTTTTATTACTACCTACTAGTACATAGCCAACCATTTCCTTAATATCTCTTTTACCCTTAAGTACTTAGCCAAGTGTCAGAAAAGCAAGTGGAGCATGTGACCTTAGTTGCAAATCACCTGACTCAGATCATGTGACCTTGCATAGCATGAGTCATAATGAGTCAATATGAGTCAAAGTGAGTCAAATGAGGACTAACCAAAGCACTGCCCCTAGACTAGCAGTATGATCATGTGACCTGCACAGCATGAGTCATAATGAGTCATAATGAGTCGGCATGAGTCATAGTGAGTCAGCATGAGTCATTGCCAAGCCAAAGGCTATTTTTAGCTCATTGCAAGTCATTTCCTGACAGGT
The DNA here is from genome assembly GCA_038093115.1 of Hortiboletus flavorubellus. Lineage (NCBI taxonomy): Eukaryota > Fungi > Basidiomycota > Agaricomycetes > Boletales > Boletaceae > Hortiboletus > Hortiboletus flavorubellus. Next base: position 87 of record JBBPRR010000702.1, on the reverse strand, counting down.
TGAGCAAAGTGAGTCAGTATGAGTCAGTATGAGTCATATTTTGGCACAGCCACCTCGGAACCGAAGGTAGCACAGCCACATGTAAAC
>JBBPRR010000701.1:0-17839 GCA_038093115.1 Hortiboletus flavorubellus | reverse complement strand
CCCTCAAAAGCCGGGCCCTAGCCGGGGCTTTTGGGCCGGGCCGGGCCTGGCACAACACTAACTCTGCCGTCACTACCTCAACATCTCGCCATCCTCAAGAACCTCACGTCGTCACTCGCAGCGGACGCGTTCTCGGCATGTCTTCGTGAACGTGCTCCTGCACATACAGTCGAGCTCCTCGAACAGGGACGGGGTGTCTTCTGGAGCCAACTTACCCGCCTTAGATCCCCGCTTGACGATCTCGTGATATCTTACCCAGCAGGAAAGGCGCTGGCAGACGACTTCACGAGGCTTGCCTTACTTATTCGCGACACCCTCAATAGCATGAGCGCCTGTGCCATCTCAACGTCGACATGCACAGGATTGTAGCCAAAGTCCGCGAGTTACCTGGCCTCTCTCGTTTCCTTCTTCCACCGCTCTTCGCCGATCTGCAACTTGCGGCCAGTGGGGGACCAGTTATCATTGTGAATGCGAGCGAATATGGTTGCGACGCGCTCATCGTATTACTCGATCGCGATCCTGTTCATATTCCATTACAGATTACACGTGAAGGCGTTCGAGACCTGTCAACGGAGCTCCATACCTTGACCACGCGAGTAACAAAGGTCGACATAACGAGAGACCTCGCGGCCTTTTTACGCCAACTTTGGGATCAGATCGTTTCGCCTATCGTCGATTTCCTTCAGAAGATTCACCCAGCTCAATCACGGATCTGGTGGTGTCCCACTGCCGAGTTCTCTGTGCTTCCCTTCCACGCTGCTGGTCCCTATAGGAAGGGCCAAAAAAACCTCCCAAATATATACATTTCGTCCTACACCCCAACCCTGACTGCCCTCGTTCGTGCCAGACAGCCCACCCCATCACGTTCTGCAACTCAACAAAAGTGTTTCGTCGCCATCGGCCAAGCCAAAGCGATTGGCGAAAGTGAACTGGTATCGGTTGGGGCCGAACTGGTCATCATTGGTTAGTGCGTTGACGGTCTCGCCACATTCACGCACATAGATGGAGAGGAATCGCGCATCTCCCGTGTCGTTGAAGAGCTTGGTAGGAACGACTGGGTGCACCTTGCGTGTCATGTTATTCCAAATTCGCAGAAGCCGTTCGAGTCCGCATTCGCTCTACGCGACGGATACTTTACGATTCAACGGATTTCCGGGTGCGATTTGGAAAATGCAGAATTCGCGTATCTCTCTGCGTGTCATACCACTGTCGGAGACAAAGAGAGTCCGGACGAGGTGATCCATCTTGCGTCGGCGATGCAGTTTGCTGGGTTCCGTTCTGTGATTGGGACCATGTGGGCGGTGGACGATGGACGATGGTAAGACGAACAAGATCACGTCGACTTTCTATAAACATATGGTGGACGAGTCTGGCCATCTTGACCATACCCGTGCGGCGTTCGCACTGAACAAGACGATGAAAACTGTGGATGTACCATTTGATCAACGGGTTGTTTATGTCCATCTCGGTGCTTAGTTCTAATGTACCTTTGCTTTCTGAATCCCTCTCGCTTTACATTGTTATATTATAGCGTTTTGAAATACACATATTATCCAGCGTTGATGCCGCCGTTGAGAACATCCGTGGTCACAGGCCCGGGACCATACCAGCTTGACAACGCTGGTTTTTAGTTTGGAGGGGAGGCTTTTGGCAAGCCTAGTTGCTTTCTGGGCAATGAAGAGAGGACCGGGGAAACCAAGTTCAGGACGAGGTAGACTATTGTCCAGGTGTTTGTGCCTGGCGTGTAGAGCGTGGTTGCGGCACCTTGTGGGTCGGAAGCCTGCGAAACTAGAGGTATGGTGGAACTGCTTAGGGACGGAGGGGCAGACTTCCCAAGCGGATGAGGAACTCATAGCCGAGGAGGGGAAGCGGTGGCGATGGCAGCGCCTCTGCGGTCGGGCAGGTGTGTCTGCGAACTGGTGCCAGGTTGTGGATGGCGAGGTCGTACAAGGGGACCAGTCGGCCCGACGCCGGTCATCCTGTATGGATGTACGATTTGCCCTGCCATCCAAATCAGCACCCAGATCGCAGATTGATGAGAGATGGGATGCGTCCCCAACCAGCCAGCGTAGAAAACTCGATGCTGGCACCGCGTCAGACAGGAGATGGTGTCGAGCCCGTCAAGTATATGATGGCTTAGATGCGATCGAGCGGGACCATGTTGACGCACCCACAACAGCCCCACTGTTGTGTACGCAGTGGGATCGGAGTGGAATCCTCCCAGAATTCTTCAGCGGTGACAACATCATTGGCAAACCTGGGCGCTTGAGCAAGGGCTGCTCCATGGCCATCCACTCCGCCGCCGCCATACGTGATGAATTTGCTGTGGAGGCGAACTTGGACTTGGTCCATTGAAATCTGATCCGTTTTACTCATGTCCTTAGACTTCCTCACCGTCGCGTCTCTCTTTTCCCCAGTCCCCTCCTTTGATCACCATGCTCTCCAAAGCACTCGCCGCCCTCTCCATCGCCCTTATCGCCCAAGGCATGACGTCCCGTCCCTTCCCGTGCGAGTAAGACGAACAAGATCACGTTGACTTTCTATAAACATATGGTGGACGAGTCTGGCCATCTTGACCATACCCGTGCAGCGTTTGCGCTGAACAAGACGATGATGAAAACTGTGGATGTACCATTTGATCAACGGATTCTTTATGTCCATCTCGGTGTCTAGTTGGTTTTCAGTTCGGAAGGAGCCTCCGAAGCATACTAGCTTCGTTTTACCTTGTCCCGCTCTGGTTTGACTAGCGTCAGATAGCTGTTCTCAATGATCACACCCAATTCTCGGGCCTTACAAACTAGTCCTTTTGGTGGAAATAGGGCGCATCTATGGACGTTGCTATGTGCGCAGGTGAGGGAGTACTGGCAGTACGGTGTCGCTGAGGAAGCCAATCCTGCTGAGTGGCAGGATCGCAGGTAGACCTTGGATGGTTAAGATTTCCCACAGACCACGTGGGATCTGTATCTTACCAAGCTGTTTTCACCATGGACGTCGACAAGCCGGCGGTGTACGCCAGGTTGTTCGCTCGCGCACCTGTCTATGACCTTGTGTTCGCTTGTCTGTCTCCCCGTTCGCTCGTCCGATTAGCTCTCACTTGTCGTGCTGCCTATTTGGCCGTGGCCGAATTCAAATCTCGAGCTTTCAATGTCAACCGCCATTTCTTGCGATACTTCACCGACCCCATCGCGTTTCGTTCTCTCCTGGCTAGAACCAACTCTCTCGTCTCTGGTTCTAATGCCCTCCAGTTCCTTGACAGGACCTTCTATCCCGAGTCTGACCTCGACCTCTACACCCATCCTGGCCATTCGTTCGAAGTTGCCCAGTTCCTTGTAGAAGCCGAGGGCTATCAGTACATTCCTCGCGAGTTTCAGGAAAAAGATTGGAGGGTGACTACCAAGGGTCACTGGGACGGCACTGAGCAGCGTGTGGTCCCAAGCCGGAGCCATGCGTACCCCGAGACAACAATCAAGGCCGTTTGGACCTTTGAGAAAACAGGCACCAACGAAGAGTGTTTAAAAGTCCAGATCATCGAAGCCTCCTCTTCTCCACTAGAATCTATTCTCGGATTCCATTCCAGTACGTCTTGCTCAGCTTCGATACTTTCAACCTCTTGAGTGCTTTGTCGTCCCCCAGCGTGTGTCATGAACTTTATCTCGTCCGATGCTGCATACTCTCTTTATCCCATCGCGACGTTTGAAAACCGTAGCACGCTCGGCATGCCGCCTTCGCGATTTGCCTCAACGTCCATCCAAAAATACGTCAAGCGTGGGTGGCGTTTCTATTTCGTTCCCACCGTCAACGACGTAGCGCACCCAAAGAAATCACCCTTCTTACTGGAACAAGCGCGATGGGTCCACGATAATCACACGTGGAGATTACCACTGGATCAGACTGGCGTCAAGGAGCGTCCCCCCTTGAGCCGGACTTCAGCTCCCCTCACGTTTGATCCTGTCCTCGTCAACGGGTGGAAGTTTATCCGCCTCCAGGGGGAAGATGGCTATGATTGCCATTATTATCCGCTGCGAACGACGCTCTTTCGCTACAACTATGCGATCCCAGACGAGATGATAGCGTTTAGCATAAGAAATTGGGCCAATCGTCAAGGAGTGTATAGTCATGGCCAAGTTTCCAAAAAGGACTGGGTCTGGTGCGCTTCTCTCTCTTGCGTGGTTGGTGCGCTGGATTCTGACGCTCTGTAGGTTCGACGCAGATATTCCGGACTTTCTGGTGAACTAAAATCGTGCCATGTTTGATTCACGGGCACAAGCATTGGTAAATTTCGCGTCTTTTTAGTAGGATCAACCGTTTTCTCATGATCGACAACGGTGGCCTGGGCGTGCGTTGGCGAACATTGTTTCGAGGCAGTCTCGAATGTTGGCTGAAGGGATCAGAAAATTGGCGCTGCACTGACTTTTCCTGATTGGTAGCAGACGTCCCGAATCTTGATACTGTACAGTACACTTGTCATAGTGTGTGCGAGTCCGACGGCGAAACCACCTAGATTTGCGTGTGGTATCAACTTGGTCCGCATGCGGATTCCTCGAGACTTCCATCTCTGTCGCACTTTGTATGTGGGCTCGGAAGAGCGTACTGGGAGAACGGTGTTGCTACGACGTACTAATGGTCCCCAACGGTGACGGACGGAGGGAACCGCCAATGCCACTCACCACCATTGTTAGTGCTCCGAGTCCCCACGTCCGCTCTCACGTGCAAACGCCTCCGTCCGTTTGAGCGATCAAGATTTCAAGGAACGACCTCAATGCCGTGTCCAGCCCGTCCTCGTCCCCTGCCTTTCGGACCGGTTATCCGGCGGTGGTTTGGGCGCTGGTTGAGGACATTGCCTTCGAGACACAAAAGGTTGTTTTCCTGCTGTGAGTTCCATCGTAAGCTAGAGATCCCAGATGGGCCACTACCAACACAAACATATTTTCCACAGCACTTCCACTTCGCATTCACGGGTCGACGATTGACGCATCAACACCCTGATCGCATCAGAATGTCTGGACTACCGCGTGCGCCAAAGTCTTCCCCTTCACCTACTCCTTCCCCAGATCTGCCCGCTTGGAACTCGTCGAAACAGGGAAAACAGGGAGAGTACGAGGACTGCATTTCATGTAGAGTCGTCGGAACGGGTGCACTCGGCCTGACGGGTTTGTATGCGCTACACATGGCTCGTCCACGAGCACCAGGGAGCGTCTTTGGAAAGACGATAATGGCTGGCATTGGGGTCGGTGAGTCGGCTTACTTCGCGGTTTCATCGCACACTCTCGAGTCTCGTATCACTCCCAAGTGTTTCTAATCTTGTCAAGTCGGAAAAAAAGTCCATATACTGATGCGCACACACGCTTCTTTCCGCAGGGTTTCTAGCTGGTAGTGTGGTCAGATGGAACATGACCCCTACCGAGATGTTGGGGGCGTTTACAGACCAATCTCGTGGCGGTCCACAGCAACCTGGATCATGAATTCAGCCTGCAACATCTCGCGTAGTTTGCTACGTACTTTCTCTCCGGGATAATCTCGGACGTCCCCGTTGCTCTGGCTTATATTTTGCATACGAGAGTCTCCACCACAGCAGCCTAAACTTCCGAATCGATCTGAACTGACCTTGGCTCCCTAGTGCGACTAAAAACACCGGGAATCCTTTCCGAGAGATGAACATTGGTGAGTGTTCCTTTTGTTCAATAATTTGGCGGGCCGGACAAGTGATTACTGGCATGAATCATCGACATCACCCAGTGCATGAACCTTCTCGACGGCAACACAAGCCTTTGTCAAGTGATGTGTTTGCAGAACTGACACTGCCCGCATTCATAGTACAATCTGGTGTGCGCATTCAACAGACAGACTTTATATATTCAGTGGTTGGCTTGTGCACACAGAACGCATTTTTTCGCTATCCTAGAGAAGCGTGAAATATTGATGGATGCGTAGCAAAGCGTTGTTTGGCAAGGGCTTTGAGAATAAACAAACATTTGATCCGATATCCCCTGGCATGTTACATCCTTTCGCTCCCTGTGCAACTCGATGTTAGGCGCTTTGCTACGAGTACATGGACCACTGAGGCACTCTGCTCAGCATGTACTCGTACGTTCAAATCGTACCCTGTCCATTGCACCTGGCACATACGCCATAGATCAACTCGAAAAAGATGGCGCACGTATTCTTCGTGCCGTGCAAAAGCGCGTCGAGACGAGAAAACAGCTGTTGTCCAAGGCGAGTCGCTGGAAACAAGCGTTTTTTTGCCTTGACTCACCCAAAGGGAAGGTGTCGGGAGCCATGTCGTCTCCAGAAGACATTGCGGCCGCGCGTCACGTCAAGGAGCTAGAGCCTCTGCACGATGCATGGTTGTCATGGGTGAAAACAAGAGAGGTCCGTCGAATTCTTTTCACAACTCGAGGCGTGTTTGTCGTACATAACGACCTCAGTAGTCCTTGCTAGCTACGCTCCCCCTCCTCAAGGACCCAGATCCAACCATGCGTTCCTTGGCCGAAGACGAGTTCACGACCCTCAAGGAGAGCTTGTCGGCACATCTCTCGACGACCTTTCCTTCCTTGCTCGTCCCGACCTCACAGACGCGGTCGTTTTCGGCGCTGTTGGAGCTGAAAGCAGGTGTTGGGGGTTCGGAGGCGACGCTTTTCCTGACGGACCTACTGAGGGTGTACATTCGTTACGCCCACTCTCGGGGATGGCGCGCGGACATCATTCAGAGCACGGAGGTGATGGGTGGAGGCATGCGGGATGCGATCGTGGAGGTGAAGGGGGACGGCGCATATGACACGCTGCGGTGGGAGACGGGCGTGCATCGCGTCCAGCGCGTGCCAGCGACGGAAGCAAGCGGACGGGTGCATACCAGCACCGTCGCGATCATCGTAGGTTCTCCCTTTTGGCACTGTGTCGTACTCACCAGGCACAGGTGCTTCCCCTCAGTGAAGACGCTGAGCCCGCTACGGACGACAATCTGTTCAAGATGGAGGACGTGCGGATCGAGGTGATGCGTTCGCGTGGTGCAGGTGGACAGGTTCGTGTTCCGTACCCGTTGCCCGTCTTGCATCACTCATACGCTCTTAGCACGTCAACAAAACGGAGTCGGCAGTACGCTTGACACACGTGCCTACGGGCGTGACAGTGTCGATGCAGGACGAGCGGAGTCAACACCAGGTTCGGTTCGGTTCCTCACCTTGTTCGATCCATGGTCGTTCACGCGTTGCCTTATTCTAGAACAAGCGTCGTGCATTCCAAGTCCTTCGGGCTCGACTCATGGACATGAAAATTACGAGAGAGATTGCTGAGCGCCGTGCGGCTCGCCAAAACCTCGTTCGGACCGCCGATCGCAGTGAGAAGATTCGGACGTACAATTATGCTCAGGCGAGTTGGTTGGTCGCGTGGTTACTGGGCATTGTTAAACGTGACGTTGTCTTCTCTAGGACCGCGTCACCGACCACCGCATAGGTCTATCGTTGATGAACCTTCAGTCTTTCATGGAGGGCGATGGCGTGCAGGCATTTTTGGACGCGATGAGGCACAATTGGGAGGAAGAGATGATGGAGGAGGCTGTGAACGAGGTAGATTAGGTACAGGAGTGCTAGAAACCCGCCTATACGTTGGAAAGGGTTACACAGTGATAGGTCAAATTGTAGGTATCATCCACATGGACGCTTTCCTTGCATCCGGATTTGTGCGCACGAAACGCTAGAACAAAATATTTATCCCATACATTTAGAGCCTGACCGAATTGTCGTTGCCTTGCGAGGTGAATTCGTCTCTAATGGGTCGATACGCCAGTATGGTGTTGAGTTGAATCAGGATGACAGGCTCGTCGGCCGACACCACCTTGACCACACGCTACTGACTCGTGCGCGTTACATGATCCGACAAACCCGAATATCGGAGATACCGAGCTCTTCGAGTTGCTCTTTGGTCACCTCCCGTTCGTTGGCAAGCAGTTTCTCTCGAGACTCGTTTGGGAACCAGTCCGCCATGAAGTTGAGCAACCCATAGTCGATGTTGGCTATGCGCGGTTCGTGAGCAGTCGAGGATGCAAGACAGGAGGGGCGTACTCACATGGGTTTGCCTTCAGGACCGTCGGTGCACGACACATGGGACACCCCTCCATGCCACGTTTCTGTAGTTTGGCGAGACACCTGGATCGATGGGACGTTACGCGTGTGTAGGCAGAGATGGGCAGACAAAAAAAAAGTGATTTACCTTACGCAAAAGAAATGGCCGCAGCGAAGCCTGATCGGCTTGAATGCGATAGATGTACAAATGAGGCACGCATAATCGTCAATGTGTGGTACGACGGGCAGAAGGACTTCGCCAATTGCTTGCACGAGAAGTCTCGGAAGAGATTTCGAAGGAGACGTGATCAGCGGGGCTTGACGTGAGGAAGACGTGAATGTAGACGCGTCTCGCTCCAGAAGATATGAAGGGATCGGAAACGTTGCACGTTTGGCATGCTTCTTGAGGATCTTCCGGGTCGCTTCCGAGTTTGCAAGTTGGAACTATAGTTCAACGTGAGTTGGCGCGATCAAGCGAGACAAAAGCATGGGAGCGCTGGATACCTTCTTCACGTGTAGAATGAACGAGTTCAAGTTCAGGAATACATCAAAGGCTTCCCTGCTTCCGGGGAGGGCCAGAGACGCCTTCTTCTCCTGGACGAGTCCTTCGAATAGCTTGAGGTGTTTCTCTACTTCTTCGATGCTTCTTTCACCCCAGCTTGACTCACTGACGCTTTCAAAGACTTCTGCTTCGGTGTAGAGGCCGAAAATCTCGCGCCAGGCATATAGGTCTGACTTGCCTCCAGGACGGGGACGCAAGGTCGCCGAATTATGGGCAGTGAGTGAATAAGCTGAGAACGAATGTGGGGCAGAGGATGATGCCGGAAGAGCCGTCAAAGAAATCGATCTAGCAAGTGTAGTAAGAGCCGAGATGAAGCCCGCTTGTAAAGTGTCCGAGTGGCGAGAGAGGGAAGACAAGGTAGACGTCAGGAGCTGAAAGAACGCCGTGTCGGAGGGGAGAGGGATGATCAAATCTGGAAAATGGTCGCTGACGACGGCGGTCAGCTAGACATGCTACCAAAGAAGTGCAGAAACGTACGATTCTTTCCCCGAGTTATCCAGCATTTCGACATCGGACATGATGGGGGGGTGAAGTAGTGCTCGTATGATACGGTAGAGCGATTGTTCTGGAATTAGAAGATCGATATGATAGATAGGTTTTGTTGTTGAAGGGGTGGACCCGGGGGGTGTCTGAACGTCAGAAGGGTATCTCGACAACCGAAGCCTGGCTTCGGGCGCAGAAGAATAAGAATTGAAGGTGATCTCATAAACGATAGTATGTTTGTATGATGCATCCGAGACGCTTTCGGGATCCGCAGCCGAAGTGAGTACCGAAATCTCGTCTTGTTCCTCGGAATGGGCGAGATCAAGTCCTGACTGTCCGTGCTCGAGTAAAGATCGAAGGACCGAAGGACCCAGGCCCAGCGAGTCGAGCTCAAGCGCAGTTTGGTTGATCAGTCTTTTGAGCTGGAAGGTAACTGTTTCAGGTTCAATGGGTTTGGGCAAACCACCACAAGACCCACCTTGCGGTACTCGAAGGCATTATTCCTGAATTCAGGTGGTAGGGTAACGAGCAACTGGGTGTAGGTCTTTGCAAAGTGCATTTCTTCACAAGGCGCATCGTACGCAGGGTTGTTTCAAGTCGTGTGCTGGCAACGGCATAAAACGGAACAGCTCCATTTGTAGTAAGTTACGGGTGTCTCAGGCACTGGCGGGGTACACTGCAAAGGGGCCAACATGGTTACAGTCCCACGAGGCAACAGAACTTTATCCATCCGCCGATACGAGCCAGCCCCGAGGTTGAGTGTGTGCTGCCAGTGGAGTAGTGTACACGAACGTGTCCGTCCCATGCAATCGTTCTCGCTCACATAGAAGGACACACGCTGCCGGTGCGGAGTGTCGGTACTAAATCCATCTCAGTTGGTAAAGATATCAGCGCGAACCGATCATGGCGTGATAGCATATCATGATAAATCCTGACACTGCATGAGATCTAGATGACTCAGTTGTTGTTAGGAACGGAAGCCTTTGCCAAACACTCCTGTTTTGGTAAGCGGACATGCGGTCGGTGTACGATCCGCACGACCAACTCCCACCTTTGTGACCATGATGTCTGAACTTTTGGAATTTCTGGCACATGCAGTGGACGATTCAGAACCCGAACTTCCACCCGGTTCACCTCCAACCTGTGAGTTTATCCTTATCAGCATCGTGATCTCCGCACGCTCACGCCCCCGCAAGACAAATTCGAGGGTCCTTGGTTCACGACACAGGTGTTACTTGCATCGTCTATCGGATTTGTCTCGTTCCTGCTTTTTTCTTATTGTCGACCGCGATGGCCACTGCTCTTCGCCCCTCGCACCAAGCTGAAAGGTACTCGCACGACACGCGCCCCATCTCCAACTCACCATCATTTGCAGGGTTTTCTCCTCACGAAGCACACGCGCACTCCGCATTCTTTGGTTGGATCGTGCCGACGCTGAGGATATCCGAGTACACGGTCCTGCAAATAGTTGGACTGGATGCTGCGGTGGTAAGTCTGTCTCTTAGTAGGCAATCGGGCAACCATTCAGCCCTCATCCGCAGCTGCTAGGGTTTTTCAAAATGTCTTTCTATCTATTCTCTTTATGCTCTCTTTTTGCTATTACAGTCTTAATGCCTATCAACTGGACGGTACGTGGTGGCACATCACTGGATATCGTATTCAACTCACTGCTATTAGCACAACAACGGAATTGGTGGGGGTTCGGATGACGACGACAGTGATTGGCCCCAGTGGACATCTGCTGTCGACACTAATCCTGCCGGCCGTGACTGGCTTGACCTGATCAGCGACGCGAACAGCTACCTCACAGTACACTTCCTCTTCACGTATCTCTTCACCTGCCTCGCCCTCCGCTTCGCATACAAGAATTATCAGCGTTATATTCGTTCGCGCCAACTGTTTTCGCTGGAACTGGTACATTCCATTCCCGGGCGCACCGTGATGATCACCTCTCTGCCCCTCCATTTGCGTTCGGAACGTGCGCTTGCAGAATACTTTGAGCACATCGGATTAAGCGTGGAGAGTGTTTCGCTTTGCAGAGAGGTTGGGACGCTGCAGGTTCTCTTGGATCAACGTACGAAAGCACTATTGAAGTTGGAGAAGGAGTGGACAAAGTACGTGGGCAACCCAAGTGCTGTGGAATCCTACGATCCTTCGGAGAATGTGGTCCCGCAGTCGAGTGACGCCGAACCGTCCGTGTTGGAGAGTCAGCACGCCCGATTTGTGGTCCCGCATCGTAGGCGTCCTACACTTCGTCCAGGATGGTTTTCTTCTAGAGTCGATGCGCTGGAGTATCTCGAGGCCAAGTTCAAGGAAGCAGATGAAAAGGTAAAGAGGTGGCGGCGAATTGGGAAAAACAAGTCTACCCATGTCGCTTTTGTGACGTTCGAGAAAATGTCCAGTGCAGTAAGCTCACTGACTTTTATCGTAGCCGTCACGTTCAGCTTTCTTTCCTATAGCAAATTGCAGTGCAAACGGCGCACTCGCCCAATCCATTGGAGACAAGGACTCACCCAGCTCCGGAACCACGGGACATTGTCTGGTCGAATATTGAGCATACTCCGGGCTCGTTGCTTTGTCGAGAGCTCCTGGTCGTCGGAGCTGTTGGGTTGTTGATGTTCTTCTGGATATTCCCCATCACCGGTCTTGCTAGCTTGCTCAGTTACAAGGAAATCAAGAAAGTGATGCCTTGGCTGGGAACAATAATTGACCGCAATGACAAGATTCGAGCTGTTGTGCAAAACTCACTTCCTTCCGTTGCCATGATCACACTGAATGCATTGTTGCCGTTCATTTTGGAAGGTGAGGTTGAAAGAGTAGAAATTTCAGCTGTTCGTTGACCCCATATCTGTCAGGTTTGACATACGCTCAAGGTTATAAAGCTCGTAGTTTGATCGAATACTCGATGCTACGCAAGTGAGTACTACTGGCTACGTGGGAGGGTTAATTAAGCTCATATCAAATCAAGATACTTCCTCTTCCTGCTCATCAATGTGGTGTTCATTTTCCTCCTGGCTAGCACATATTGGCAACTTGTGAGAGACTTGGCGAACTCACCTGCCAAGATTCCCGAGAAGCTAGCACAAGCACTGCAACAAGGACGAGCCAAGTTAGTTGCAAAGAACTAGAATTGTTTCCGCGGATAATGTTATTTTCAGGCACTTCTTCCTATCATATGTCATCCTTCAAGGTCGCTATCCCTCATTGTAACCATACTAAGACTGACAGTCGAACCAGGGTTTGGCATTATGCCGCTGCAATTGCTTAATCTCGGGGTGCTGATTCCTCGCGTGATCTTCCGGATTTTTTGGACACGAACCCCCCGAGGTACGCACAGTTCTTACACCTCCGTTCTGCAACTTGAATTATCATGTAGATTTCGCCGAGCTGAATGCCCCTCCAATGATAAATTATGGCATCGTATACCCCCAAGCAATTCTTATCTTCGTCATCACTATCCTCTACAGTGTAGTACAACCGCTCATCGTCATTTTCGGTGCTATCTACTTTGGGGTAGCATATTTCGTCTACAAGTACAAGCTTTTATTCGGTAAGTCGCCATATCCAGTTTCGATGAACATCATTAGACACAGCCGCGTTTGCAGTATTTTACAAGCCTTACGAATCGCAGGGTCAAGCTTGGCCGCTGACCTTTGTACGGCTGATCTGGGGCATCATCATTTTTCAGATCTTCATGATTGGCATCCTTACCTTGCGACAGTGCTACATCATGTCCTCACTTCTCGTGCCGCTGGTTCTGGCGACTGCCACATGGTCCTGGTATATTCACAAGAGCTTCCGGCCATTGAGCAATGCGGTATGTCTAAGTTCCGTGTGTGAGGTAGAGAGGGGAGAAGAGGCTGCGGATATCGTGAGGTTGAGGGAGGGACACCCAGTGAGCTGGTCGCAGAGGTACGACGGACATGTTTCGCTTTTCGAGTACTAACGCGTCCTTGCAGCAACCTGAGCCGCAGGAGATACGGGCAAAACGACGAGACATTGTATGTTGCTCCAGAAGACGAAAGGACAGACTACGTACGTGCAAACATTTTTCGAACATTGCATCATCCGACTTTGGATTGTAGTCACAGCCGCCGATGGCAAACTGGTACAACGGTGTTCTGAAGTAGGTCGTTCTTGGACCTGGTCTGACGACGCGTGCTCACCCCAGGTTTCAGCACTGGTAAACGACGCTATGGGCATCCTGCATTCACTGGTGTTCTACCAGAGCCCTGGCTCCCGCTGAAGAAGGGGCAGATGCTCGTGAACGGCTACAGCAACGGCCTGATGAGAATTCCGCTCGAGTCGACCCATGGGATCGTGCTCAGTCTCCGTAATCGGTACAGCATGCTGCGAAAGAAGGTCGCACGGCGTCCACGGACTACTGCGAACGGTGAGGACGAGGTGCACCCTCTCGTCTCCGACACGCATGCTACAAACCCGTGGGCAGAGACCATCGCGAGCCCGTCGTCGCGCGTGCAGGACAACCATCAGCACCTCCACCATCGTCTCAGCTATGATCCTGCATCCGGCGTGATCATGCTGCCCGAAGGGGATGACTGGCTCATGGACGAGGACGAGGACGATTCTTCTGACGAGTATGGGAACTCGACGCCGCCGTCGGGGGAGGCGGCGAGTACTACGTCACAGGAAGACCTTACCCATGTCCCGCCTTCGTCTGCGCCTGCTTCGCCAAAGCGGCGTCATGGCACGTATTACCACCACCCTGAACGTCGTAGACCGACCATTCCTGGGGCATTTCCTTCTTGAGCCTAGACCCGTGACCTTTTGCTTAAGATATACTTACTGATGAGCATACTTGTGGAATTTCATGTTTTCTATGACGTTTGATGACTACAGTGGGACTGATCGCAGTTATACATCGGTTGTGTGAATTGTAATCCTTGACCCTTGGCAACGCTGCGTAGAATCCACACGTACTTGGGCACGGTATCGCCAGGTGGACCAAAGGGTTTCGTTTAGCAAGCTAGACTGGCACGCCACTAGGGTAATTAAGATTAAGCAGATGATGGGTATCTCAACGACATTCCAAGGTATTTCATCTACTGTGCATATATCTATCATGTAGCTCCAAACTCCATTCCAAGAAAAACGAAGAGCGAATTTACTCGATGGAGACCCACTCCCTATCTTCACGCTGCTTGACGTGTATCGAAGCATGCGAAGGAACCCCGTTGATGCGGTGGTACGCGTTAAGGTTCTTATGCAAGGTCAATTGGAAGACCGAAGCCGATCCTTGACGCGAGATGATAGTTGAGTAGGCAAGGAAGAATACCCAGATACGATACCACCTGCAAACGGAGGTATCAGGATCACTTCGTACATTGAGAGATGAATAGGATAACAGACCGATCACCATACTTCTCGACAACCTTGTCCTTGTTGCTCACCCAGTTAAGGTACCATTTCCAGAGAGTGGCGGAGTAGTGGACACCAAGGACGTCAATATTCTTCACCTCGAAACCAGCGGCCTCTACCTGGTTCACCACCCAACCAAGGGAGCAAGAGGCGTCAGCACCGGGGAAGACGTACTTGTTCATGAAGAGACCCCTGACAGACGAGTAGTGAGATTTCATCTGGTTGATTAAAATTATTACCAAACTTACCAGATGAGATCCTCATACTGCCACGCCGGGCGAATACCGGCAACTTGAAGGACGAAAATGCCATCATCATCCAATAGGTCATACATCTGCCTCATGAAAGCACCGTAGCGCCTGATTCCTACGTGTTCAGCCATCTCCAAGCTGACGATCTTGGTAAAGTGACCGGGACCACCAGGAATTTCACGGTAATCCATGCACAAAATTCTTGCCTTGTCGGGAGTAACGCCGTTGTCCTTGATACGGTCATTACCGAATTTGGTCTGGTTCTTTCCAAGAGTGATACCAGTGACATCACATCCATAGTTTTTCGCGGCGAACGCAGACAAAGTACCCCAACCACATCCGACATCGAGCAGACGGTCATTGGGCTGAAGGTTGAGCTTAGAACAGACGAGGGCAAGCTTGTTATCTTGAAGTTGCTCAAGAGTCTCGCTTTGCTCCAGGTTGGTGACGACACCAGAAGTGTAGATCATGCGAGGCCCAAGGAACCTAAGTGGAATACATCAATCAAAGGATAGCAGGGACATCACGGGCGAACAAACCATCCATAGAAATCGTCGCCTCTGTCGTAGTGGTCACGAACCTGCTCTTCATCTTGGCTCTGAGAGTGAACGATGACCTCAGGCAAGAGATTCATAAAGACATATTTGAACAGCTCCGGTGTGAAGACCATCTTTGCCCAGTCATGTCGTTGTTCCATGATATCTAGCACGTCACCTGCAGGGGATGAGGGAATGACCAGGAACGACGCGAAAGTGAAACACACCGTTGAAGTCTATCTTTCCCTCAAAGTACGCGTCGTGGAACACCTGCATGGGGATTTTTTCTTTGCCATGGTAAAGGGCCTTGAGTTCTGGGTCGTTGATGGTGATATACTCCTCAATTTCCTTTGACGGAAGAATGACCTTTTGGTTCTTGCGTTTTCCATACATGGACGCGACTGTCCAGTACACGACGGTGATGGGAAGGCCAAGGATAACGACAAGGAAGATGTAGGTTTTGAGTCCGCCACGATTGACGATAGGAATGACACGTTTCACAGCGTAAGGGACACCAAGAACGAGAGCCGCGAGTTGCATATTAGAAAAGTAGCCATTGCCCTCTGCAAGACCGACCAGAGGCGCGTTTTTGATGGCAGGTGTGGTGGTGACACGTACTGGAGAGAAAGACATGGCGACCGAGAAGGAGAAGGAGTGGATGAACGCACAAGTTGAAGGAGAACGCAGCAACCACTTGTCTTTTTTATCCTGCCTATTCTAAGCGGTGTTTGTCCATGTTTGGCTCACATCGGTGAGAGTCGCCCTCCACGTCGCACAACGGCATTCGTGCGATGGCAAACTACTACTCCCGCTCGCCTCCACCCCTCCAACACCCGGTGCCCACACATCCCGCATTCATCCCAGAGCCACCCTCAACACCCGGTCCTGACCCCGCCTCCCCCCAGGGCTACCAACGATACCAGCAGCCAGCACCCCAGCACATCCCAGATTTTGCCGCATGGGGTATGAACGACACGACCGCCCAGTTCGGCATGCAGTTCGGCCAGAGCGCAGTGGCTGCCGGACAGGAATATGTGCAGAAGAACGTCAGTCGCCCTCTTCTCTCCTCGACACCGCGCTCATGTCCTCCTAGTTTGGGGGATTGATCCCTGTGTCCCTCCTAAAACACCACTTCAACGTTTCTAATTCGTATGTCATCAAAAAACTGCAGCTCGTCGTGTTCCCTTGGAGGCATAAACCCTGGTCGCGGAAAGTACGCCGTCTTGAGACTGGTCAGACCGAGTGGCAACCTCCAAGAGATGACATCAACTCCCCAGACTTGTACATCCCGCGTATGTTCTCTCACTTCTCGCGCTTCGCACTTGTCATTCATTTTTCGCAGTCATGGCTCTTATGACCTACATTCTCGTAGCAGCCCTCCAGACAGGCATCCAGGAACGCTTTCACCCCCAAATTCTCGGTGCATCGGCATCCCGTGCCCTCGTAGTAGTCTTGCTCGACTTCCTCTTCGTCAAGGGTGGATGCTACTTGCTCAATGTGCAGAGCCCAGGTCAAGTCATAGATCTCATCGCGTACGGAGGTTACAAGTTTGTTGGGTAGGTAGCTACTTACTTCACTTCACCCATTTACTCCCCCTCACTGTCCAACAGGGTTATTTTGACGTTGCTCACGGGATTGATAAACCCGGGAATGACAATATACTCCATCGTGTTCCTCTATGCATTTGCTGCCAACGCGTTCTTCCTGGTGAGTCCGTCCGCGTCGCGTCCTCAAACGATCTGATCTGCTCTTGTCAGCTCCGCTCACTTCGCTCAGTCGTCCTACCCGACCTATCGAGCACTGCAACTCCAGTCACGGTGTCCCATGCACAACGTAAACGACGCATCACCTTCCTCTTTTTCGAGGCAGTCATACAGGTGGTGTATATGACGATCTTGGTGAGGGTATAGCATTGGCGGGAGCTTCAGGTGGTGGCGCCCGCCTTCCATGTCATTGTCTAGCCAATCTTCTTAATACACTAGTTGCCGGTGGAGGCCAGCATACCATGGGCATCGATCGCGTGTGTGGCTCATCAAGGTCAGGTACGGTTTGCCTCTTGCCATAGTGAAGTGGGGTTGTGTTACATATAACGGCCCCTGAAGGGCCTACCCACTCCAGGGCCATGGCTACCCTCTGAGGTGGTGTGCGCACACGTCGAAAGGTAAGGGGAAAGGCTCTTTGAAGGGGTTTGAGTCGAGTGTCGCTGCCAGCCTACGGGTGTAACCACTTTGTTAGACCTTGGTTGACAACACTGACCCATCTATTGGAGCATACTATCGTGAAATTCCCTAGTGGTCACTCTGTGACGTTGCGCATCCGAGTCATCGTCAAAAATGTCCACATCAGCGTCACAGACTGACCACGACAGTGGTCCAGAGTGTAACAGACACTTTCGACTATCGCCTTTCACTGAGGGAAGTAAAGTCTCTTTTAACAAAGGACCGCGTCAATGATCACAAGGAAAGATGCGTCTTCGTCGTTGATTGTGTGGTCACGTCTTTTGAAGGACGGGGTCGTGTCACGAATTATCAAACACCCTCCGATGTGGTCAGTACTAATTAGCACCCGGGA
>JBBPRR010000700.1:0-17844 GCA_038093115.1 Hortiboletus flavorubellus | reverse complement strand
GCGGGGCCGTCATGGGTACACGACCTCGCTCAGCCGCGCGATACCCATGAGCGCGAACACCGTGCGTGCGGCGTGGTCGGAGCCTGGGAGAGAGGCTGCCTCGCCTCGCCGTCCGATGCCAATGCAAAGTCCAAATGGCTAACGTACAGCGAACACGGAGGAGAGTCCTGGAAGGACGAGTGTGGTGTAGCCATGCGCACGGACGTAGGCAAGTTCCTCGCCAGCGCGGGCGTACACTATCAGATGGCGGTGTTTCAGCTGGCCTGGGGTTGGTCGTATACATAGTAGAGCACCGAAAGAGGGGCGTGTTATACCAGAAAAGTGTACGGATGTCGTAGCGATATCGACAAGATCAAGACGCACCCTGACACTGATGTCAGCCGGTTTTGTCAGTGCCATTTATATTCAATGGGCCTGTTCGACCCGGGTGAGGTCGATCCCATGCTGTGATTTCTCGTCCGTCGAGACTCAGGATGAGGGCGTTCCTTCATATGCGACACCGCCATCCGGAGTGTCCGTCATCTCGTGTTCTGTCCGGGTCATGGCAGCAAGCAGTCGGATCCAAGTTGGAAGCGGCATCTGACGCATGGGGTGACCCAACAACGTGAGACCGGGGAATGCTATGATACAGACTTGTCAGCCTAATTCGGCTGTCGTAGATCAGTTCAGGTTTTGGCGCTGACATGCATCTCCGACTCGGTGACAAGGTACCACGTGCAATAGCGTTCACGAGGCACGACGTCGCAGCAGCCTGAAAAGCGGCCCATCCGCGATCAACCGTCTTCTTGCTCACTGGCGGATGGGAGCGTGTCTCCAGATCGCAGTCTATTTTATGTACGTGACGAGCCGTACAATACCGTGAAAGACATAGAGATAACTCAGATACTCAAAGACCGACATGGATGAACGGAAGCCACTCGACGAACGACGCGTTGCTATGTCGAAGACGCACAATAGCTTCGTGCAGCGCTCGTGCAGCCTCCCGATGGTCTGGCCTCGTGCCACTCCGAAACAGCTGTAAGTACACGTCCCTCGCAACATCAGGCGCAAGCTTATCGCTGATCGACCACATCGTACCAACGACACCCCCGTAACCTGCAAACAACATTCCTGCCGTGATATGGATGGCCTCATCAGAGAGACGTTCGTCACCCATCGCCGTCTGACATGCAGAGAGAAAGGCAAGCCCTCCATGGGGTCGCGACAACGCGATGATGTCACGAAGCTTCAAGCGGCGTCCATCAGCAAGACAAAGTCCACTGTTAGTTGGATCCGTAGTATCTTGGATTCCGTGGCATGCAAAATGAACCCAGTCCGCGTCCTTCATCAAAGAAAGCACTTCCTCGACCGTTCCGGCAGAGGATTCCAGGAGGGTGGTGCGTGCTGAAGGTGAATTCCTAATTACCGACTTGATGTGTTCCAACTCAGTTGTCACACCTGGAAGGTAGTGTTGTCCATCTGAGGGTGGCTGACGGACAGCAAGGAGGTGGAGATCGCTACTAGGTACCGTGCTGAAATTGGATGATAGCGCAAGTATGCTGAGAGTAGGGGCGTATGACGAGACAACAAATTCGGATACTTTGTGGCCAGGTTGCGTATGCTGGGTGTCGTAGAGACCAGCTGCATGGATGGGGAGAAACACGAAAGGGCCAGTTGGACACCAAAAAACGCGCGATAGATCGCCTGGGGTCTGTTCGGAGACAGATAAATAGACCGACCATAAACTCAGGCGACATAACATCACGTACTGTAAAAGCCAAGGCACCCAGGACTGGTTTGACGACGCCGTTCCACAAGGTGGATAGGAGAGATTCCCAACTGACGCCGCCCCTTGTTGCAGGGCCTCCCTCCCTGGCGTCATGGCATATGATACGAGCCTGACCAAGTAGCTTTCCCAGCACCTTCTGAAGACTCGCGGATATCCTGAAGGTGATTTTGGGAAGTGGAACATGAATTACATGATCGACGTCAGCAAGAACAACCAACGCATCACAGCGGCTTTCTGTGGCATTGAGGATGACCACCGGTCCAGAGTGTGCCGAGGCTCGGAGCCGGGCAAATTCTTTGTGGAGGAGAAATCCCTCGAAACCAGGAAAGCCTCGGATCTCGTAGAGCAGTTTATCTCGCTCAATCGCGAGCATACGGTGCCTGTCAGCCATTTGTTGCAGGGACTCTATCACACGATGCGTTGCACTTTGGGTACGCTCTAATATGGCAGATAAAGATTTTTCCCGAGTGGAACTAGCCTGTTCTAATGTGGCAGACAGCTCCCGAAGTCGACGGGCGTGATCTGGATGAGCAGATGATAGCTCTTCGTGAACGCTGCGTAGTTGAAACAGATCCCCCCAAACGATCGAGCGTCCTTGCTCAAGCCACTCCACAGCAGCCTCCGGATGTCCCAACTCCAAAGCTGCTGCTGCTGCTTCCCGCACAACATCGGCACCTTGCACGAGTTCGGAGTAACGATGAGTGAGAGAGAGGCCAATCCATGCGAGTTGAGGAAGGATGGTAACGGCAGCAGAACACGCATCGAGGAGGGAGTGGTGATGTATATGGCGAGCACATGATATCCAACTCTGTGATGCCTGAAATCGAATGCTAGTTGGGCCAGTGGGGGCGGAAGCAGCATGGGAATATAGAGAAATTGCTCGGTCGACGTCATTCAACCCCCCGAGGCGCTCGAAACGAGCTCTGAAGGAATTGCCGAGGCTGTAAAGGTAGGCGGGCCTATCAGGGTGACCATGTGGAATGAGATCAACAGCATTTCTGAGTGTCAAAATTGCGTCCTCGAGATCACTCAGCTCCCCGAGGTGCTCGAAACGAGCAAACAAGGAATTGCCGAGGTTGTGGAGACCACCAGGCTTGTCAGGGTGACCATACGGAGTGAGGTCAACAGCATCCCTGTGCCTCGAAATTGCATCCTCGAGGTCGCTCAGCTCCCCGAGGCGCATGAAGCGAGTTCCGAAGGAGTTGCCGAGGTTGCTAAGAAAACTGGCCTTGTCAGGGTGACCATGCGGAGTGAGGTTGACAGCATCCCTGAGCATCGAAATTGCATCCTCGAGGTCACCCAGATCCCCGAGGCGCAAGAAACGAGTGAGGAAGAAGTTGCCGAGGTTGGTAAGACGGCTGGGCTTGTCAGGGTGACCTTGCGGAGTGAGGTCAACAGCATCTCTAAGCGTCGAAATTGTGTTCTCAAGGTCCGTCAGCTCCCCGAGGCATTTGAAACGAGACCCAAAGGAGATACCGAGGTTGTTAAGAAAGCTGGGTTTGTGAGGGTAACCATGCGGAGTGAGGTCAACAGCATCTCTCAGCGTCGAAATTGCATCCTCGAGGTCACTCAGCTCTCCCAGGCGCTCGAAACGAGCCCCGAGGGAGCAGCCAAGGTTGTTAAGATAGCTGGGCTTCTGAGGATGACCATGGGGTGTGAGGTCAATAGCATCCCTGAGCCTCGAAATTGAGTGTTCGAGGTCACTCGGCTCCCCGAGGCGCTCGAAATGAGCAAGGTAGGAGATTCCAAGGTTGCTAAGGCGGCCGGGCCTGTCAGGGTGACCATGCAGGGTGAGGTCAATAGCATCCCTGAGCGTCGAAATTGCATCCTCGAGATCACTCAGCTCCCCGAGGCGCTGAAAACGAGCTCTGAGGGAACTTCCCAGGCGGTCAAGACGGTAAGGCTGGCCAGGGTGACCACGTGGAGTGAGGTCAATAGCATCCCTGAGCATCGAAATTACATCCTCGAGGTCATGCAGCTCCCCAAAGCGCATGAAACGAGCTGTAAGGGAGTGACCCAGGTGGTCAAGACGGCCAGGCTGGTCAGGGTAACCATGTGGAGTGAGGTCAATAGCATCCCTGAGCATCGAAATTGCATCCTCGAGGTCACGCAGCTCCCCGAGGCGCTCGAAACGAGCTGTGAGGGAGTGACCCAGGTAGTCAAGACGTTCAGGCTGGTCAGGGTGACCATGAGGAGTAAGGTCAACAGCATCCCTGTACCTCGAAATTGTGTCCTCGAGATCACTCAGCTCCCCGAGGCGCTCGAAACGAGTGAAAAAGGAACCGCCGAGACTGCTAAGAAAGCTAGGCATGTAAGTGTGACCATGTGGGGTGAGGTCAACAGCATCCCTGAGCATCAAAATTGCGTCCTCAAGGTCGCTCAGTTCCCCGAGGCGCTCGAAACGACCTCTGAAGGAGTTGCCAAGGTTGCTAAGATAGCTGGGCTTGTGAGGGTGACCGCGCGGAGTGAGGTCAATGGCACTGCAGTACCTCGAAATAGCATTCTCGAGGTCACTTAGCTCCCCGAGGTGCTTGAAACGAGTGCCGAAGGAGTTGCCGAGGTCGTTCAGATGGCTGGGTTGGTGAGGGTGACCATGAGGAGTGAGGTCAACAGCGTCGCTCTGTATTGAAATGGCGTCCTCGAGGTCACTCAGCTCCCCGAGGCACTCGAAACGAGTTCTGAAGGTAGTGCCGAGATTGCTGAGAAAGCTGGGCTTGCGAGGATGACCATGAGGAACGAGGTCCACAGCCTCCCTGAACTTCACCATGGCATGCTTGAGGTCACTTATTTCCCCGAGGCTCTCGAAGCGAGTGAGGAAGGAGTTGCCAAGGTCATTGAGAATGCCAGGCTTCTCAGGGTGACCAGGAGGAATGAGGTCAACAGCATCCCTCTGCCTGGAAATTGCATCCTCGAGATCACTCAGCTTCCCGAGACGCTCAAATCGGGCCCTGAAGGAGATACCGAGGTTATTAAGGTAGCTAGGCTTGTGAGGATGACCCAGCGGAGTAAGGTCAATAGCATGCCTGCATGTCGAAATTGCATTATCAAGGTCACTCAACTCTCCGAAGCGGTCGAAACGAGTTTTGAAGGAGCTACCGAGGTTGTTAAGCAGGCTGGCCATCTCAGGGTGATCATGTGGAGTGATGTAAGTACCATCCCTGTACCTCGAAATTGCGCTCTCGAGGTCACTTGGCTCCCCGAGACGTTTGAAACGAGCGAGGAATGAGGTCCCAAGATTGTTGAGACGGCCGGGCTTGTCAGGGTGACCATTCGGAGTGAAGTCAACAGCATCGCTGTGCCTCGAAATTGCATCCTCAAGGTCGCTCAGCTGCCCGATGTGGTTGAATCGAAGCCATAAAGCCACACCGACAGTGCCTAGTAATCCGCTGTATTGGTCATCCCAAACCGAAGTAGACCTGACCGATTCCTCCAAAACCGTGATTGCCTGTTGCAGGTCGTCTAGATCGCCAAAGCATCGGAAGCGTCGCAATAACTGAACACTCAACATCCGTGGGTACTCGTCTGTTAAGCGCGAAGCTGAACCCTGCTCCACCGATAACTGGCCATTCGCCTGAGCAGGCTCTCCACTGTATCCAACATGTAGTTGGAGCATCAAAGCCGCAGTTCGGTTTTCATGACTGTCTGTAGACCCAAGCTCCGTTGCCTCGTGCAGCAATACCTCGGCCTGTGTTCTCGAGATCTCATCTCTCTGCTTCTCGAATCGCGCGAAATGCACCGCGGCCAGCTGGATCAACGTGGAGGGCCGGTCCAAGTGACCAACAGGGCGGGCAGCAAGCGCATTGCGATACAAGCTAATGGGAGCTTCGAATGAGGCCTCCGTACCCTCGACCTGACAGAGTATGAATTTTGCCATCGCCAGATTCGACTGAGCAGCCGCAAGACAAGGATGGTCCACTGGACAGATACTCAGCGCCCGCTCGAACTCGTCAATCGAATACTCCAAGTCCCGTTTCCCCTCGTGCTTTCGGTAACGTGAGAGAGCACTGTGGCCTTGGTTTGTTGCGTCTTCCAGCTCGCCTCGGGACTCTGTGGTCGACTATGACAAATACTAATTAACGAGGATCGTATTAACACGAGCCACCCACTCACGCAATGAGGACCAAGGACCTTCGACGCTGATGAATCACTTTTTTCAGACTCCTGCTGTTTCACAGTTACGAAAATGGATGAACACGGGGATACAACGTCGCCATCCTTTGGGAGGAGGGTAAATGCTGAGATGGTGTGAGTACATAGACCCTCATGCAAAAACTCGTTAAACTCACGAATGTCTTTTACACTGTGGTCCAGCAGCTGTTCTACGGTAATTGTCATCTCTCGCAACTGTTCCCCAGCACCCAACGTGGGCTGCAATTCAAAGGATGCGTAAACCTCAAGATACACGGCGGCCAATGGATCTGACGGTCTGTGAAATCTGTGAGGTCGAACCCCAGTTGGATAAGGGGGAACTCACATTGGAATCGGTCCACTCCATTCAACGACATCGTGATTTACTGATGAACGCTTGTGCTCGGTTCTCCATTCACGGCCACTGTGGTGCACGACACTGTAAAACCCGGCAGGGACCCGTCTAAGGCCAAGAGTGACATCTGTTGCTCGGATCCCTATGGTGTCATTAGCAATCTTTGCAAACTGAGTAGAGAAATGAATTTCGTACTCGTAATAACCATTTTTTCAACCTCGTCTGCACGCACTGCAGGGCTTGAAATCGAGGGTACATCTTGTGGCTGACCCCCGGGTCCAAGGTCTTCCACGTTCCCTTGCTCGTGCCCCGCACATTCGGGGTTGAGGTCATCAGAAATGCCGGGCATTTGTACGCTGTCCTGCAGGATAGGTCGGTATAAATTAGAAGCAACATTGGAAACCTACAGTCAGCGAACCAGATACCTCTGATTCTGATCGTGATCGTTGTTGTCTGACGCTCAAGGGGCAGCCCATTGTTATTTAGAGCGGGACACTGGGTTGTTGAAGTATGCAGTGAGGTGCATGCCAGGAGCCCTTTTAAGTCCATACATACCCGCTTCCACAGCAAATCGAACCTTCTCTCCACATGGAGCGGCGGTGCATGGAGCAGAACACGACGTTGACTGGTTGGAAGCAGTAGTATACATGCATGCATGGTGCATCATGCTGTGCCGTGCAGCATTGCAGTGACTTGAAATGACCACAAGTTCAACGAACGTGGACCCAACAATGTGGGGCCCATCGGGAGATGGTACATGATGATGATGATGAACCAACGATTAGTTGATCTGGCGACTTCAATGGAAGTGTCGTTCTACGCGTGAGAGTGCAAGGTGACGCCTCGTCTTCTTCTCTCTCCACCACCTCGCACTCGTTCTTGCCAGCAGCCCAACGGCTGCTCCTTTTTCCCCCCGCCTGCCACCCCCTCTCACAGGGTGAGTTTTCACCCGGTTTTCCTCCCTCCTTCAACTCGCTCGACGCGCACGGTCGCGACTCCATCACGCGCGGCAAGTCGATCTGTTCGGTGCCCAGCCCGCCCACAGCTCGCTTCGCCGCCCAGGATCGCAGCGTCGCTTCGCGCCGGCGGCCCTTGGGCCCGCCCCAACCGACCTTCGTTACTTGTCATCATGTATCTATTCTCTTCCGTATTCACCTACATACATCGCATCGCGTTGATCCTTCCCTACAACCCCCCGTAGCATCGTAAGTCATAGAACTCCTGTCTCGGATTTGTCAGCCTAATTCGACTTCTTTTCGTCCTCTGAGTGCTTTCGAAGCCCAGCTGGGGGCGTCTCCCCAGGTCAACGACTCAGATGCGGCGCCCACGTTCACAAGCTACCACGGCTTTACACTGGCTGGTGTACTGTATCTCAGATTGAGGGAATTGTAGGTTCATACTGGATTCCCGACGTTGGACGGTAGCGCTGCTATGTTACATTGAAAGCCGCTCAGACACGCTGGTGCTGGTGTACTTTGGGATGACGTGTGGCTCCTTGTCACCCTCACCCGATCAACCTCAGGCTTGCAATGAAAAAAGCTCCTCATCAACGTGCGTAGCGCATCCTCGAACCGAGTACTTTCCGCTGATGGCTGAGTACAGAACACCCCCATCTTACGCAGGAAACACCCACCCGAGCCACGCAGCATGTGCCGACCGAAAAAGGTCATGCTCGCTGGAGACTGCTGTCGTCCGTCAAAACGGAGTACTTCCATCGATGCGCCCGTACTCGTCCGAGGTCCCAAAACAAGGTTGAGAAGCTCAACCTCATCAGTAGGCGCTGCGTTGCTCAAACGTCGACGAGTCCTAAGTAATCTCGGCCCGAACCCGTATTCCAAAGAAAGTGCGTCCGGCCGTTCGGCAAGGTCTATTCGTCTGTCTAATCGTGGCTCGGTGCTCCCGCAGTACTCCTGATCCCAGCGTGTGTCTGGAATTCCACTCGTCGCTGAACCCTCCTGACCTACTCGGGAAGTACTAGCTTGACCATGCGTATTGCACTCAAGGCTGATGCACGGGGGTCTATGATCCAGGTCCAAGCAGCGACGCAAGCAGTGGGTTGGCTGTTCGCCGATGTGCAGGCTCTTGTCATTCTTATGTGGCCGAGTGAATTCGCACCACGAGAATACTCCTGCAAGCAAAGCTCCAATGCATGCTTCATCCGAAAGACCCTCTTCTCCCATCGCCGTCTGACATGCAAAGAGAAACGCAAGCCTGCCATGAGGACGTGACAGCGCGATGATGTTACGCAGTTTCAAGCGGCGTCGATCGGCAAGACAAAGTCCACTATCCACACCGTCTTGGATTCCGTGGCATGCAAAATGGACCCAGTCCGCCTCCTTCGTGAGGGAAAGTACTGCCTCGACTGTGCCGTCAGAGGATTCCAGGAGGGTAATGTGTGCTGAAGGTGAATTCTTGATCGCCTTCCTGGCGTGTTCCAACTCGGTGGCCACGGCTGGAAGGTGGAGTTGTCCATCTGAGGGTGGCTGACAGATGGCAAGGAGGTGGAGATTACCGCCGGGTTCCACTCTGAATTTGGGTGATAGAGCGAGAATGGCGAGAGTAGGGACGTATAACGAGACAACAAAGTCAGATGCGTTGTGCCCAGGTAAGGAATGCTGGGTGCCATAGAAACCAGCTGCATGAATGGGGAGGAATGCAAAAGAGCCAGTAGAACACCAGAAAATACGTGATAGGTCGCCAGGAGTCTGCTACTGGACAAATAAACAGATCAGCAAGTATTCAAGTGACATGACATCACGTACTGAGAAGGCCAACGCATCCAGGACGGGTGTGACGGCGCCATTCCAAAAGATTGATAAGAGAGATTCCCAGCTGATAGCGCTCTGCGTTGCCTTCCCGACTCGTTCGTCAAAGCGTATAACGGGAGCGTCACGAAGTAATATCCCCAGTGCTTTTTGAAGACCAGCAGATCAATTGAAAGTGAAATTGGGGAGCGGGATATGAATTACTTGATCAACATCTGCAAGAACAACCAGTGCATCACAGCGGGTTTCCGCAGCGTTGAGTATGACCATTGGTCCAGAGTGTACCGAAACTCGGAGTCGAGAGAATTCCTTGTGGAGGATAAATCGTTCGAAGCCAGGAGAGCTTCGCATCTTGTGGAGTAGATTATCTCGCCCGATCGCGAGTGTACGGTGTCTGTCAGCCACTTGTTGCAAAGACTCTGTCGTACGATGCGCCAGATGGATATTTTTCCCGGGCAGCACTAGCATATTCTAATGTGGCAGACAGTCCCCAAAGTGAGCAAACGACAGTTCTTCATGAATGCTGTAGAGCTAAGGCGCCCCCCAAAAAAAGATCGAGTGTCCTTGCCCAAGCCACTCCACAACAGCTTCAGGAAGTCCAAGGCTCCCGCTCCCGCTGCTTCCCCGCCCACGTCAGCACCTTGCATGAGTTGGGGAGTAACGAGAGGTAAGAGAAGCCAATCCATGCGAGTTGAGGAAGAAGGGTAATAGTAACAGAATGTGCGTCAAAGAGAGAGTGATGATGTACACGGCGAGCACATGATATCCAATTATGCGAAGCACGAAACTGAACATTAGCCAATGGGGCTGAAAGCAGCGTGCAAGTTTAAAGAACTGCGTCCTCGAGGTCGAGGCAGTCAGAACAGCTCTGAAGAAGTTGCCGAGGTTGCGAAGAAGGGCGAGCTTGTCAGGGTGACCATGCGAAGTGAGGCCTTCTGTACATCGAAATTGCGTCCTCGAGGTCACTCGGAAACGAGTGAGGGAGTAGTCGCCTTGTAAGGTTGTTAAGACAGCTGAGGGTGACCTTGGGGAGCGAGGTCGACAGAATAGTAAGCTTGCCGGGCTAAGGCGTGATACCGTAACTAGCCGCCCAGGCCAAGCCTATCTGCAAAGCAGACGAGTAACGCTATGGCTTGAAGTCTCTGGCGTTCCAGGTTGCTGATTTGAAGTCCGAGGCAGGGCGCGTAGGATTACGTAGTCTACGTGTGAGACGCGAAGTGGCGGAAGTTGCATCAACCCACATCCGATACCCGTCGGAAACGAGGACGGAGCCACTGCGAGGCACACCTACTAGCCTTTAGGACGATCGGAAATAACATCTCCTTACTACGCGCGCTGTGATCACCGATCAATCAAGCACATCTGATGCGGTTAACTTTGCGCTAGGGGTTTGTGGTCTCACAGTTTTAGCACACTCATTCTTTTGCACCCGCCACCCCCTCGCAGGCTGCGTACAAGTTTCCGACACGTTCAGCAGTTGGTCCGATGCTGCTCGCTCAACTCTTGTGACAGCGCGAGCTCAGTTGTTCGGTTCCCCATATCTGATTCCCAGACTTCTTGGCGCTGCCCGACAATTCGAGATCTGCTTCTGGCCGGACAAACCCCCAGGGCGTTTCGCCTTCCCTGTCTTTTCATTAACGCCCATGTATGCATTTGAATCATGCATATTTACTCTCCAATAGCCATACGAGCTCAGAGGCTAGAGCACCATCTAGATCATAACGGCGTCTCGCCTATTCTTCTTCAGATGACACCACTATGGTAACCTCCGAGGCTTTTCGCCCTCCCTGTCTTTTCATTAACGCCCATGTATGCATTTGAATCGTGCATATATACTCTCCAATAGCCATACGAGCTCAGGCTAGAGCACCATCTAGGCCGTAACGACGTTTCGTCTATTCTTCTTCAGATGACACCACTATGGTACGATATTGTACCGTCATCGCATCATACCTTTACACGTTCACATCCGCGTTATCTTTTGTTTCTGTATAAATAGGATCACTTTCATCTTCAACGGCCAGCATCTCTCCCTAACTCGAAAACCCTGAGCTCTAACAAACCATGTCTATTGTCGGTCAGACTGTCCAAAACGCAGGAGCCGCCCTGTACGCCGACCTCAGTGGCAGCAGCTTCGCTCCTGGAACAAACATCCTCCTCTTCAACCTCAATGTCGGGCAGGGTGGCGCGGGTGGGACCCGGAACCAAAACGTTCAAATCACCTTTCCTCTGTTATAATTTACTGATATCATGCTTCATTTGCTAGTGGCGATTCATCCCTGTCAATTCGGACCTGAACCAATACAAGATTCAAAGCGTCCTCACTGGTTTATACGCTTCTGTCGGTAGCGCTACAGCTGTTAGTGACGCTCGAACATTCCTTAAATTCGATTCGCACACCATGACTGACGTGCTTTTGAATTTGATAGGGTCAAGCAGTCGTCAGCAGTCTCACCGCTTTCACCTGGCAAGTTACGGTCGTTGACACTTTCAGCACCAACTGGATGTATGTTCAACCAACTTATGGCCAATGAAACTGAATTTATTCATGCTGTTGACGATTCAAAGTATCCGAGTTCCGAACACCAATCTCGTGTGGAATGTCCCCGCTGGATCTGGGTCTAACACCAACGTTCGTGCTGCCTCGTACTTATCAGCTCAGCTCAACACTTAACATGTTACCAAACAGGTCACGATCGCCGCATCTACGAGCAACAACCTGAACCAACAGTGGACACTCGCGAACGTGAAGGTTTAAAGAAGCGCTAAATTCGGGCGCCAGCGGCAAGTCAGAACAATCGGAGCTGTCAAAGATGTTAGCGAAATTGTAGTTGTAGTACGATCAGAATGTGTCTTTGCTAAATGACCAAATTCAAGTCGGTTCTGTTCTGTTGGATGTGAATAGCCCGCCATACCTACGTTACACTCACTGCGCGGTGTCGTCCTTTGCACTTCGCACTGCTACGCCTCGCCTCTGAGTCCCTTGACTATAAGTTATGCCACATGCTCATTCAATGGCGCTGCCCCTGTCCCTGCGCACTAACCTTGATGTCCTCGAGAACCCCCTCCCCGTCCTTCCATCCAACGCCAACACAACCTACCCTATCACGGGCACCCCTGACGGTTGTTGCTCCCCATCACCGCCAGCCTCACACTCTTCACATCCTACGAATACCCTCTGGTCTGGCATCGACTCATGCTCACGATCGGGATATTCACCGGGTAAACGGGAACCGTTGCTTCGTCCCCCGTGTTTGGCGCCCGATACCAGTGCAAATGCAAATGACAACCGTACAACGAGCGCGGGGGAGAGTCCTGCTAGAAACGTCGCTCTTGGATGGACGAGCGGAAAACACTGGAGCTACAAGTGAGTTACAGCTTGGGCGACCGGATCATGTCGTGACAGGTCCATTGAAGCGAACGCTGTGGGATTCCACTAGACGTACTTAGATACCATTGTCGGGAGAGCCATGGGTGCAATT
Organism: Hortiboletus flavorubellus; assembly: GCA_038093115.1. Classification (NCBI taxonomy): domain Eukaryota; kingdom Fungi; phylum Basidiomycota; class Agaricomycetes; order Boletales; family Boletaceae; genus Hortiboletus; species Hortiboletus flavorubellus. Next base: position 5,346 of record JBBPRR010000700.1, on the reverse strand, counting down.
CGGCGTATCCTGGGGACATCGATAAGCACAGGGGAGTGACGGATTCGAAACTGAATGACATGGAGAGCGCCGTCAATGGGGAGGAGTCCCCCGAGTAGGGGTGGTGGCAGCGGTGGCATTGGTATACCGATTGTGCGGAATCATACGGAGTAGAATCTCGGACGCGTCGATTGCTGCACAGCTTGCTTGAAGGGACTCTCATGCACTTTACCATCAGATCTGCGCTCTTCACTGACGTGTGTCTACCCTGTACCACACAAATCGACGGGGATCAAGCTCGACAGACAAAGGGGGGGATTGACAGTTGATCTGATAAGGGTGAGCACATGGTCGCCTCCGGTTCGCCACCGTGCGTCACGCATCATGGTTCCAACCACCTTACACCACAGTGGCAGGTCCACAACGCCCCACAATATCCAATTTACGCGTCATTGCCGGCAAAGACACAAAGCCGGAAGCTTTGATATGACAGCATTTCCCCGCGGAAGCGAGTAGGACGTAAGTCGGTATAATTATGTAAAGTTCAGTGATCGCCTCTGCTCCTAGTTCAGTTCTCCCTATCGAGATGTCTCCCGTTTAGGTCGTCGACACTTGGGCACTTGCTTCAACTGTATTACTGAGGTGAAGCATGGATGGCCCCAGATTCGGGTCATTCCTGTTGGGTAATGGAAGTGCATGCGCATGCACATTGCACATGGGCCCATCTGTCGTTCTAGATACGTGGTATTAACCAAGTACTTCAGGTTGGACAGCGCCTACATTGGTATCCAAGGACTTACATAAGAAGTCGTGCTGCGATACCTTGTTTGATACACACACGGGCAATGAGCATGGGAAGGGACTAGAAGGCACCCCAAACACGAATGGCTCCATGGCTGAGTCAACCAGCTTCCCTGTGTGGTGAAATGGGACCCAGAGATTGTGACAAAACAAACACTGGGGTTGCTACAACGTAACTGCTTTGAGGACGGAAGGCACCCCAGATGCGAATGGCTTCGCGGCCAAGTCAACCCACTTCCCCTGGCATCTGGGGGTTGCGATGGAACAAATACTGGAGTTACCGCAACATGATTGCCTTGAGGATCACACCTGACGGTCTGGAAATAAAATTTCCGTACTACGTGCGTTGTGGTCACTGATCACACATGCATACACTCGAATCGTGCATATATACTCTCCAATAGTAATATGAGCTTGCTTTGGTGGATCTGGGTTCCATAGATATTATCCGAGGTTCTGGGCACACCCTGACAGAAAGTCGCACCGCGGTGAGATCTTGTGTATTGATACACATGGCAAGTGATGGGCATGGGAAGGGCTTGAAAGGCACCCCAAACATAAATGGCTTTGATGAAACAAAGATTGGGCTTACCGCAATGTGACTGCCTCGAGGACGCCAGGCATATCTGATAGCCTGGGAACTTGAAGGGATTGGAAGGCACCTCAAATGCAAATGGTTTTGATGAAACAAAGACCGGGCTTACTGCAACATGACTGCCTCGGGAGGACAGAGCCAAGGCACTTCTGATGGCCCAGAAATAAAACTTCCGTACTATGCACATGTGGTCGCAAACTCAACCTTGCACCAGGGGCTCGGGGTCACGCAGTGTTGGCATACTCATTGTTTGTACCCACACCCCTCGCAGGCAACGTAGAATTCCCGACACGTTAACTTGTCCGACGCCGTTCACTCGACTCTTGTCACAGCACAAGCTCAGTTGTTCGGTTGTCCAACCCACCCACACAGCTCGCTATGCCTGACGGTTCGAGATTGGTTTCAGGGCACCCTTGGCAGCACTTTTTTCAAGCTCCGCCGGTCTCACAGACCCATTTCCCTCTACAAGCAAAATTGGTCTGTGAGACCATTCCTCTCGAAATTCCAACACTATAACCCATTTCTAGCGCTCCCTAACACTAGGGAGCCTTCAACAGCACAGACGAGTACAGGATATGGTCCGAAGGGAACACTCTGGTAGTTCTTTTGGACCACGTCCGCTGCTCGTCGGATGCCTCTCCTTAATTTCATTTCTCATGTTTTCATTCCCTCCTCTCCTACAGACCACATCCGTTGCTCGCAAGATGTCTTCCCAATCCCTTCCTCACATCTTTTGTTCTGTTCTGTTCTGTTTTTTCTTTCTATCTTATCCCACTGACGACGGCGGCGGCGATACGTATGCACGCGCCTCGATGACAACGGCACACTCACGTGCGCCCCACGACAATGACGGCGACGGCGACTGGCCTGGCGACGGTGACTGGCCTACCAACAACGTCTGCCAACGGCGACAACGACACTGTCGTACGACAAGGCCTCCAGGTTCGCCATCACGCACCCAACCAAGACGATGCCGACAATGGCGCAACGGCAACGACGCCATCGGCCATTACGCACACTCCGAGACGACGACCGCCACATAGTCCCAAGTACATCCAACTCATTCCTCGATATTCACGCTAAGTACATCGGTGACGACGCCATGAATCCGCCCTTTACACTCACCCTCCACCGTCTGACCGCCAGCATGATGCATCTCCGACCAAGACGATGACAACGTCATCACGCAGTCCCGTGTAAGTCCAAATTTCTCAATATTCATGTTCTCATTCGCCCTTCCACATCCTCACCAATACCCTCGACGAAAGCGTCCGTCGCTCGTATGACAAAGTGGCCCACATGCTGAAGATGCCGTGCTGTATCGGCCGTTGCACTGGAAGAGTTTTGTTGCGAAGAGACGGTGGATAAACCGTATCCGCTTGCTCTCGGCCGTCCCACCCTCGCCCCATGTGCGCTTGCTTCCCTGTCCCCCTGCTCGTCACTAACCACCATACCCGTTGTGCGCCGCGCGTGCTCACCGTAACCGGATGCGCACTCGCTCGCACCCTCCGTTCACCACTGCATGCGCGCTTGCCTGCACATGCACACCCTCGCCATCTTCCCGTGGCTCTGCGAGCCGGGGTTTATCTCGTTTGGTGGTAGGTGCGTGTGTTCCCCCCCCACTTCATTCCCATTGTTTTCGGGGCGATAGAACTCACTCGGGACGACGATCCAGGGACGGACATGATGGACTCTACCTCGACGCGTCCCTCTTGGACGGCTCGTCGGCGGCGTGTCCGACATTTGGGAACTCGACGCGTCCACGACTTCTGTATCCCCCTACGACGCGTTAAATCCAACCGGCCTTTCGTCCAGCATCACCTCTTCCACGCCTTCTTCACTGCTTCGTGCTTTCGCCCCTTCTCGCGCCGAGCGCGAGGCGTTACAGCGGGCACTGGGTGGGTCGGCGAACACAAGCCTTGAACGCCTCCCAAGCCTCAGCGACGTGGGGAGTATTCCTTCTTCGCCCGCGCATGCCCACGCAGAGGCTCAAGGGAACTGCATTGGGAAGAAGGACTGTGCGCTCCCTGCGTGGCTGCAATCATTGCCGTTGATTCGGAAGCCCAATTTCAGTCCTTGAGAGGACGAGGAGGAACTGGTGTCCACCGAGATGAAGAAGTAGAATCAAGTGAAGGAGGGGGGCAGTCTAAGTTGTAATCCTGTGTTTACATTTCAGTCGGTTGCAGGTTGCAGGTTGCATCGTCTCGTTGAAACAAAGAAAAGTCTGGGAAGAGGTGATGGGCTGATCTACATTTCAGCTGGTACCGTTGCCTTGGCCGTATATATATCGCAATACAAGAGTATGTTGAACCATGCTTATACTACCACCGCCCCGCGTGTCAGAGCCTCTGACGGATGACCCACTGCGCCGGACCAGCCTATATCTGTTCACCTCCAGGCTCCAACACACTGACCTGGATGCAGTCAAGACCGAGCAAGGTGCATGCCGACGGAACGGACGATACCACGCTAAGAGTAAAACCATGCATATCACATTGGCGAGCACGAAACACGGCTGCAGATATTGATTTATAATATCCTGTCCCACTCTTCCCCTCCCTTGTCCAGCTCCGCTGCCTTGCTGGCGTAATAAACCATGATCCGACAGAATCCGACGCAGACTCGGAGACAAGACGTAACCGCACTGGCGCATTTCCGCGAGGGTTATCGAGTACCGCGAATCCCTCGCGGCCACACACACTTGGGTGATTGCGGCGTACACTGTGGCCGAGGGGACAAACTTGAGAGTTTTCATCTCCTCGAGATAGAAGAATGCGTCGTCGTACGTCGATTGGGTCAAACAGAGCAGAATGATGTGTTCGTATGTTTTAGCATCAGGCTTCACGGCGGCTTGTTTCAGGTCCAAGAGGAGCTTGTCGCCAAGGTCGGGATGCTTTGCAACGACGCAGCCCGAGAGAAGGGAATTGAACGTCTCGACATTGGGCTTGCAGTCATAGTCGGAGAATGCTTTGTAGGCACCCACAGCACGTTGCAGGTCATCAAGAACGACAGATGCCTGAATGATTGAATTGAGGATGAGGGGGGTCCACCGTGTTTCCCTCGCGCCGTCGTTGATCAAGCACTTGCCAGATACCATCGACGCGGTCTACCTCGTGTTGCAAAAACTCGGTGAACGGCCGTATTGTTTCGCTAGTTGGGTTGATGCACTGTTTACGCATCGCGTCCAGGGCGTGTAGAGCTTCCTTGAGTTTCCCATCTTTGCAAAGAGCTTCGACCCAGGGGCGTGAAGTGGTGTTCGTGCCCCGGAGCACCTGCATGGCATCCAAAGCCAAATCTGAAAGACCATGGCAGGCACACGTATGGAGAACGGAGAGGCACGCCCCTTCATCGGGAGTGAGGTTCAATGCATGCGCGACCTTGTGCCAGCATAACTTGACACCCTCCGCCTAACAGTAAACTACCTTCAGCCGCCGGAATGCCATCGTGAACTAGAACGTACGTCAAGCATGTCCGCAGACGATGTGAGGCATGACATCCATGTTTCGCCGCCGAGTCTGCGAGGAGAGCGGGACTCGAAATTCTGGGCAATTTCGACGGCGAGTTTTGGGAGATCCATATCTGCGGCGAGCTGTACGACTTCTTGAGCGGTGGTAAGGGGAGGAACAAGACCGAGATTGTTCATTTCATGCATATACTGGAGGGCAAGTTCGAGACTCTCTGTGGCTGTGGCACGTCCGATGATGAACGCATACGTTTGTTCGTCTGGTTCGATACCTTGCTTTTTCATCTCGTCCATGACTTGCCACATGGTATCCGCCGAAGACCATCGGGACGCCTAGAAAGAATCAGTGCACAGCGTGGTCAGAGAGGGTTGAGCTCACGTGCAAGGGGTGATGGTGGGACTGACGATCGAGTGGTATGCCCATGGCAGTCATGTCATCGACGACGGCCCAGGCCTCCAAGGGTAGTCCCTCCTGAGCGATGCATGCGAGTAGCGCGTTGTATATGAT